>JACEEZ010019906.1:0-54148 GCA_016584305.1 Chionoecetes opilio | reverse complement strand
CCTTAGCACTTTTATCGGACCGTAAACAAAAGGGTAAGCGTAAAGAAAAAACCCTATTTTTGGTTTTAACCCTTTTGGGTTTATTTGTAAACAAGGGTACTTTCGTACCCTAATGACTTTTCTATGGAAAAAATCAGGGCGCGGACTGGAGCAACGTGACCTACCGCTGTCAAGGTTGGGGAAACACTGAAGCTATAGCGAGTATGGCGCAATGGATCCATCAGAACACACGGGATAATAATGATGACATTAGCGACGGGTTCCTCGTACCCATGTTTACGTTCTGGGGTTAATGTAATGAAAGCTACTTATATTTGCAAATTATTCTAAAAAAAGGATTGTATACTTCAATTTGTAGGAAAACAGCTATATATCACTGATAACTGGGTTTAAATCATTGAAAAGACTACATTTTATGGGTTTATAGCAATATAATAAGTAAAACTAATTGTATATATACAATAACGCTTTTGTTTACAAGAAACTATGAAAACGCTTGCAATATATCGTTATATCACAATAAATAACCTCCTACTCTTCTATTTAATAGCTTAATGTAATGTAAGCTACTTATAGGTGCAAATTATTCTAAAAAGAGGATTTTATACTTCAATATCTAGGAAAACAGCTATTTATCACCGATAAATAGCTAATATCATTGAAAACCAAACATTTTTATGGGTTTATAGCAATATGATAAGTAAAACTACATGTATATATAAAATTTAACGCTACAGTATACAAGAAACTATGAAAAACGCTTGCAATATACCTTTATATCACAATAAATAACCTATTACTTTTCTATTTATTAGCTTATGTAATGTAAGCTTCTTATGGGTGCAAATTATTAAAAAAAGAGGATTTTAAAAACATCAATTTTTTAGGAAAACAGCTATATATCACCGAAAACTAGCTAAAATCATTGAAAATACTACATTTTATGGGTTTATAGCAATATGATAAGTAAAACCTACTTGTATATATACAATAACGCTACAGTTTACAAGAAACAATGAAAAACGCTTGCAATATACCATTATATCCCAATAAATAACCTCTTACTCTTCTATTTAATAGCTTAATGTAATGTAAGCTACTTATATTTGCAAATTATTCTAAAAAAAGGATTTTATACTTCAATTTGTAGGAAAACAGCTATATATCACTGATAACTAGCTAAAATCATTGAAAACACTACATTTTATGGGTTTATATCAATATAATAAGTAAAACTACTGGTATATATACAATAACGCTACAGTTTACAAACAGTTATGAAAATAGCTTGCAATATACCGTTTTATCACAATAAATAACCAATTACTCTTCTATTTATTAGCTTAATGTAATGTAAGCTTCTTATAGGTGCAAATTATTCTAAAAAGAGGATTTTATACATCAATTTGTAGGAAAACAGCTATATATCACCGATAACTAGCTAAAATCATTGAAAATACTACATTTTATGGGTTTATAGCAATATGATAAGTAAAACTACTTGTATATATACAATAACGCTACAGTTTACAAGAAACAATGAAAAACGCTTGCAATATACCATTATATCCCAATAAATAACCTCTTACTCTTCTATTTAATAGCTTAATGTAATGTAAGCTACTTATATTTGCAAATTATTCTAAAAAAAGGATTTTATACTTCAATTTGTAGGAAAACAGCTATATATCACTGATAACTAGCTAAAATCATTGAAAACACTACATTTTATGGGTTTATATCAATATAATAAGTAAAACTACTGGTATATATACAATAACGCTACAGTTTACAAACAGTTATGAAAATAGCTTGAAAATTTTACCGTTTATCACCATAAATAACCACTTACTCTTCTATTAATACCTTAATGTAATGTAAGCTACTTATAGGTGCAAATTATTCTAAAAAGAGGATTTTATACTTCAATATTTAGGAAAACAGCTATATATCACCGAAAAATAGCTAATATCATTGAAAACACTACTTTTTAATGGGTTTTTTAGCAGTCTGAAAAAGTAAAACTACTTTTTATTATACAATAACGCTTCAGTTTACAAGAAACTATGAAAAACGCTTGCAATATCCTTTTATATCCAATGAATAACTTCTTACTCTTCTATTTATTAGCTTAATTTGTAATGTAAGATACTTATAGGTGCAAATTATTCAAAAGAAAGGTTTGTATACTTCAATTGTAGGAAAACAGCTATATATCACTGATAACTAGGTAAAATCTTTGAAAACATACATTTTATGGGTTTATAGCAATATAATAAGTAAAACTACTTGAAATATATACAATAACCCTACAGTTTACAAGAACTATGAAACGCATGCAATATACCGTTATATCACAAAAAATAACCTCCTACTCTTTATTTAATAGCTTAATGTAATGTAAGCTACTTATAGGTGCAAATTATTCTAAAAAGAGGATTTTATACTTAAATTTGTAGGAAAACAGCTATATATCACTGAGACTAGCTAAAATCATTGAAAACACAAACTTTTTATGGGTTTATAGCAATATAATAAGTAAAAACTACTTGTATATTTTACAATAACGCTACAGTTTAGAAGAAACTATGAAAAAACGCTTGAAATATACCGTTAAAATCACAATATATAACCTCTTACTTTCTATTTAATAGCTTAATGTAATGTAAGCTACTTATAGGTGCAAATTATTCAAAAAAAAAAGAGGATTTGATACTTCAATTTGTAGGCAAACAGCATATATCACCGATAAATAGCTAATATCATTGAAAACACTACTTTTTATGGTTTTATAGAAATATGATAAGTAAAACTACATGTAATATACAATAACGCTACAGTTTACAAGAAACTATGAAAAACGCTTGCAATATACCGTTATATCACAATAAATAACCTATTACTCTTCTATTTATTAGCTTAATGTAATGAAAGCTTCTTATAGGTGAAAAATTATTCTAAAAAGAGGATTTTATACTTCAATTTGTAGAAAACGCTATATATCACCGATAAATGCTAATATCATTGGAAAACACAACATTTTATGGGTTTATAGCAATATGATAAGTAAAACACTTTTTAAAATTACAAAAACGCTCAGTTTACAAGAAACATGAAAAACGCTGGAATACCGTTATACACAAAAAAATTTTTTCTTACTCTTTATTTTTTAGTTTAAAGTAATGAAAGCTATTTAAGGGTGAAATTTTTTAAAAAAAAATTATTGTTACTTCAATTTGTGGGAAAACCATATATCCCCGATAAAAAATATCCGAAAACCTACTTTTTATGGGTTTAAGCAAATGATAATTTAAAACTATTTGATTTTAACAATACCGCTTCATTTACAAGAAATATAAAAAAACGTTTGCAATATACCGTATATCACAATAAATAACCTCTCTCCTTTTTTATAAGCTTAATGAATGTAAGATACTTAGAGGTGCAACTTCAAAAAAGATTTATACTAAATTTGTGGGGAAAAAGTTATATCACGATAACTAGGAAAAATCTTTGAAAACACTAAAATTTTATGGGTTTTTAGCAAAAATAAGTAAAACTATTGTATTATACAATAACCTACGTTTACAAGAAAAAGAAAAACGTTTGCAATATACCATTAATCCCAAAATAACCTCTTACTTTCTATTTAATAGTTTAAGTAATGTAAGACTTTATTTGCAAATTCAAAAAAAAGGGGTTTTATACTTAATTTGGGGGAAACAGCAATTCACTGATAACTACTAAAATCATTGAAAACACACATTTTAGGGGTTTTAATCAATTAAAGTAAAACTACGGGTTATAAAAAAAACGCTACAGTTTATAAAAGTTAAAAAAATAGCTTGCAAATACCGTTTTTCCCCAAAAAAAACCCCACTTACTCCTTCTAAATCCCTTAATGTAATGTAAGCATTTATAGGTGAAAATTATTCTAAAAAGGGGGATTTTTACTTCAATATTTGGGAAAAAAACAGCTATATAATAAACCGATAAATAGCAAATTTTCTTGAAACACTCCATTTTAGGGTTTATAGCAGTTTTGAAAGTAAAATTTATTTGAAATTTTAAAAAAAAACGCTTCAGTTTACAAAAAAACTAGGGAAAAAGGGTTTTGCAATATACCGTTAATAAACAATGAAAATTCTTTAACTCTCTATTTTTTAAACTTTTTGTAAGGTAATTATATTTTATAGGGGGAAAATTATTCAAAAGAAAGGATTGTATACTTAAAATTTGTAGGAAAACAGCTATTTTAAATGATAATGGGGTTAAAATCATTAAAAACACTACAATTTTTAGGGTTTATAGAAATTTATAATAAGTAAAAAAATTGATATATAAAAATTTAACCCTAAATTTTACAAAAAATTAAAAAAGCATGCAATATACCGTTAAAACCACAAAAAAAATAACCTCCTCCTCTTTATTTAATGCTTAATTTTTAATGTAAGCTACTTTTTAGGTGAAAAATTTTTCCCAAAAAAAAGGTTTTTTATACTTAAATTTGTAGGAAAAAAGCAAATTTTCACTGAGGGACTGTTTAAAATCATTGAAAACATTTTACATTTTAAAATGGGTTTATAGAAATATAATAAAAAAAAAACTCCTTGTATTTACAAAAACGCTACATTTTTAGAAGAAACTATAAAAAACGTTTCCCAATAAAACCGTTATATCACAATATAAAACCCCTTTTACTTTTTCTATTTTAATAGCTTAAGGTAATGTAAATTATTTATAGGTGCAAATTATTCTAAAAAGAGGATTTGTACTTAAATTTTGTAGGCAAACGCTATATATCACCGAAAAATAGCTAATATCTTTAAAAAACCCCTACTTTTTGGGGGGTTTTTTATAGAAATATGATAAGTAAATACATTATATACAAAACGCTACAGTTTACAAAAAACTATGAAAAACGTTTAAAAAATATACCTTTTAATCAAAATAAATAACCTATTTACTCGTTATTTATTAGCTTAATGTAAAAAAAGCTTCTTTGGGTGAAAAATTATTCTAAAAAGGGGTTTTTTTATCCCAAATTTGTGGGGGAAAACAGCTTTTATCACCGATAAATAGCTAATATCTTTGGGAAAAAAAAACAACTTTTTAGGGGTTTTTAATAGCAATATGATAAGAAAAACTACTTGTTTTAATACAAAAACCGTTACATTTTAAACAAGAAACTATAAAAAACCCGCTTGCAATATCCCGTTTATAAACAATAAAAAACCTCGTACTCTTCTATTTAATAGTTTAAATGTAAGAAAAGCATTATAGGTGAAAAATTATTCAAAAAAAAGGTTTTTTTATTTTAAATTTTTGTGGGAAAAAACAGCTATATATCACGTTTAAACTAGCTAAAATCATTAAAAACCCACTACATTTTAGGGGTTTTTATAGCAAAAAATATAAAGAAAAAACTATTTTGTTTTATACAATAACGCTACAATTTAGAAAAAAAACTATGAAAAACCTTGCAATATACCGTTTATCCAATAAAAAACCTCTTACTCTGCTATTTAATAGCTTAAGGTAATGTAAGCACTTATGGGGCCCAAATTATTCTAAAAAGAGGTTTTTATATTTTCAATTTGTGGGGAAAACAGCTATTTTTCCCCGATAAATAGCTAATATCATTAAAAACACTACTTTTTGGGGGTTTTTTATGCAATATGTAAGTAAAACTACTTGTATATACAAAAAACGCAAACAGTTTAAAAAATAACTAGGGAAAAACGCTTTCAATATCCGTTTATCACAATAAAAAAACCTCCTACTCTTCTTTTTTAATAGCTTAATGAAAATTTTAAATCACTTATAGGTTTTAAATTTATTCTAAAAAGAGGATTTTATACTTCAATTTGTGGGAAAAACAGCTAAAATATCACTGATAACTAGCTAAAATCATTGAAAACACTACATTATAGGGTTTAAGCAATATAATAATTTAAAAACTACTTGTATATATCCCAAAAACGCAAACGGGTTTAAAAGGGGAAACCCAAATGAAAAAACGCTTGCAATAAAACCGGGGTTATATCAAATAAATAACCTCTTCCCTCTTCTTTTTAATAGCTTAATAAAATGTAAGCTACTTATAGGTGAAAAATTATACTAAAAAGAGGATTTTTTACTTCAATTTGTAGGAAAACGGGCTTTTATTCACTGATAACTAGCTATTATATTGAAAACACTACTTTTTATGGTTTAATAGCAATATAAAAGAAAAAAACTACTTTAAATAAAATAACGCTACAGTTTAGAAAAAACTGTAAAAAAACGCTTGCAAATAACCGTTAAATCACAATATATTCCCCTCTTACCTTCAAATTTAATACTAATGTAATGAAAAGCAAATTAAAGGGGTGCAAATTTTTTCAAAAAAAGAGGTTTTTTTATACTTAAATTTTTTAGGAAAAAAAGCTATATATCCCCGAAAAATAGCTAAATCATTAAAAACAAAAAACATTCTTGGGTTTATAGAAATTTAGAAAGTAAAACTACTTTTTATATACAATAACGCTACAGTTTACAAGAAGCTATAAAAAAACGCTTGCAATATCCCTTTTATATCACAAAAAAATAACCTCGTACTTTTAATTTAATAGTTTAATGAATGTAAGCAAATTTATGGGTGAAAAATTTTTCCCAAAAAAAAATATGTTATACTTCAATTTGTGGGGAAAAACCCCTATATATCAATGATAACTAGCTAAAATCATAAAAAACACTACATTTTATGGTTTTAATAGCAATAATATAAGAAAAAACTATTTGGGTATTTATACAATAACCTACAGTTTTAGAAAAAAACTATAAAAAAAACGTTTGCAATTTTACCTTTATACCACAATAAAAAACCCCCCCTTACTCTGCTTTTTAATAGTTTAAGTAATGAAGCTACTTATAGGTCCCCAAATTATTCAAAAAAAGAGGATTTATACTTAAATTTTTGGGGGCAAACAGCTTTTTTTTCCCCCCGGGGAAAAATGGCAAATTTTCTTGGGAAAACACTACATTATATGGGTTTATAGCAATATGAAAAGGGTAAAACTACTTGTATTTATACAAAACCGCAAACAGTTTACAAAAAAAATTTGAAAAACGCTTGCAATATAACGTTATATACAAAAAATCCCTTTCTTACTCTTCTATTTAATGACTTAATGTAATGTAAGCTACTTATAGGTGCAAATTATTCTAAAAAGAGGATTTTATACATCAATTTGTAGGAAAACAGCTATATATCACCGATAAATAGCTAACATCATTGAAAACACTACATTTTAAGGGTTTATAGCAATATGATGAGTAAAACTACTTGTATATATAGAATAACGCTACAGTTTACAAGAAACTATGAAAAACGCTTGGAATATACCGTTATATCACAATAAATTTCCTCTTACTCTTCTATTTATTAGCTTAATGTAATGTAAGCTACTTATAGGTGCAAATTATTCTAAAAAAATTATTGTATACTTCAATTTGTAGGAAAACAGCTATATATCACCGATAAATAGCTAATATCATTGAAAACACTACATTTTATGGGTTTATAGCAATATGATAAGTAAAACTACTTGTATATATAGAATAACGCTACAGTTTAGAAGAAACTATGAAAAACGCTTGCAATATACCGTTTTATCACCATAAATAACCACTTACTCTTCTATTTAATAGCTTAATGTAATGTAAGCTACTTATAGGTGCAAATTATTCTAAAAAGAGGATTTTATACTTCAATTTGTAGGAAAACAGCTATATATCACTGATAACTAGCTAAAATCATTGAAAACACTACATTTTATGGCTTTATAGCAATATAATAAGTAAAAATACTTGTATATATACAATAACGCTACAGTTTAGAAGAAACTATGAAAAACGCTTGCAATATACCGTTATATCACAATGTATAACCTCTTACTCTTCTATTTAATAGCTTAATGTAATGTAAGCTACTTATAGGTGCAAATTATTCTAAAATGAGGATTTTATTTTTCAATTTGTAGGAAAACAGCTATATATCACCGATAAATAGCTAACATCATTGAAAACACTACATTTTAAGGGTTTATAGCAATATGATAAGTAAAATTACTTGTATATATACAATAACGCTACAATTTAGAAGAAACTATGAAAAACGCTTGCAATATACAGTTATATCACAATATATAACCTCTTACTCTTCTATTTAATAGCTTAATGTAATGTAAGCTACTTTTAGGTGCAAATTATTCTAAAAAGAGGATTTTATACTTCAATTTGTAGGAAAACAGCTATATATCACCGATAAATAGCTAATATCATTGAAAACACTACATTTTATGGGTTTATAGCAATATGATAAGTAAAACTACTTGTATATATACAATAACGCTACAATTTACAAGAAACAATGAAAAACGCTTGCAATATACCGTTATATCACAATAAATAACCTCTTACTCTTCTATTTAATGGCTTAATGTAATGTAAGCTACTTATAGGTGCAAATTATACTAAAAAGAGGATTTTTTACTTCAATTTGTAGGATAACAGCTATATATCACTGATAACTAGCTATTATCATTGAAAACACTACATTTTATGGCTTAATAGCAATATAATAAGTAAAACTACTTGTATATATACAATAACGCTACAGTTTAGAAGAAACTATGAAAAACGCTTGCAATATACCGTTATATCACAATAAATAACCTCTTACTCTTCTATTTATTAACTTATGTAATACTTATAGGTGCAAATAGGTACTATAAGACTTATAGGTACTATAAGATACTTATAGGTGCAAATTATTCTAAAAAAAGGATTTTATACTTTAATATGTAGGAAAACAGCTATATATCATTGATAACTAGGTAAAATCATTGAAAACACTACATTTTATGGGTTTATAGCAATATAATAAGTAAAACTAATTGTATATATACAATAACGCTACAGTTTACAAGAAACTATGAAAAATGCTTGCAATATACCGTTATATCACAATAAATAACCTCTTACTCTTCTTTTTAATTGCTTAATGTAATGTAAGCTACTTATAGGTGCAAATTATTCTAAAAAGAGGATTTTATACTTCAATTTGTAGGAATACAGTTATATATCACTGATAACTAGTTAAAATCATTGAAAACAGTACATTTTATGGCTTTATAGCAATATAATAAGTAAAACTACTTGTATATATACAATAACGCTACAGTTTAGAAGAAACTATGAAAAACGCTTGCAATATACCGTTATATAACAATATATAATCTCTCTCTTCTATTTAATAGCTTAATGTAATGTAACCTACTTATAGGTGCAAATTATTCTAAAAAGAGGATTTTATACTTAAATTTGTAGGAAAACAGCTATATATCACCGATAAATAGCTAATATCATTGAAAACACTACATTTTATGGGTTTATAGCAATATGATAAGTAAAACTACATGTATATATACAATAACGCTACAGTTTACAAGAAACTATGAAAAACGCTTGCAATATACCATTATATCACAATAAATAACCTATTACTCTTCTATTTATTAGCTTAATGTAATGTAAGCTTCTTATAGGTGCAAATTCTTCTAAAAAGAGGATTTTATACTTCAATTTGTAGGAAAACAGCTATATATCACCGATAAATAGCTAATATCATTGAAAACACAACATTTTATGGGTTTATAGCAATATGATAAGTAAAACTACTTGTATATATACAATAACGCTACAGTTTACAAGAAACTATGAAAAACGCTTGCAATATATAGTTATATCACAATAAATAACCTCGTACTCTTCTATTTAATAGCTTAATGTAATGTAAGCTACTTATAGTTGCAAATTATTCTAAAAAAAGGATTTTATACTTCAATTTGTAGGAAAACAGCTATATATCACTGATAACTAGCTAAAATCATTGCAAACACTACATTTTATGGCTTTATAGCAATAAAATAAGTAAAACTACTTGTATTTATACAATAACGCTACAATTTAGAAGAAACTATGAAAAACGCTTGCAATATACCGTTATATCACAATAAATAACCTCTTACTCTGCTATTTAATAGTTTAATGTAATGTAAGCTACTTATAGGGGCAAATTATTCTAACAAGAGGATTTTATGCTTCAATTTGTAGGCAAACAGCTATATATCACCGATAAATAGCTAATATCATTGAAAACACTACATTTTATAGGTTTATAGCAATATGATAAGTAAAACTACTTGTATATATACAATAACGCTACAGTTTACAAGAAACAATGAAAAACGCTTGCAATATACCGTTATATCACAATAAATAACCTCTTACTCTTCTATTTAATGGCAAAATGTAATGTAAGCTACTTATATTTGCAAATTATTCTAAAAAAAGGATTTTATACTTCAATTTGTAGGAAAACAGCTATATATATCTGATAACTAGCTAAAATAATTGAAAACACTACATTTTATGGGTTTATAGCAATATAATAAGTAAAACTACTTGTATATATACAATAACGCTACAGTTTACAAGAAACTATGAAAAACGCTTGCAATATACCGTTATATCACAATAAATATCCTCTTACTCTTCTATTTAATAGCTTAATGTAATGTAAGCTACTTATAGGTGCAAATTATACTAAAAAGATGATTTTTTACTTCAATTTGTAGGAAAACAGCTATATATCACTGATAACTAGCTATTATCATTGAAAACACTACATTTTATGGCTTAATAGCAATATAATAAGTAAAACTACTTGCATATATACAATAACGCTTCAGTTTAGAAGAAACTATGAAAAACGCTTGCAATATACCGTTATATCACAATATATTACCTCTTACTCTTCTATTTATTAGCTTATGTAATGTAAGATACTTATAGGTGCAAATTATTCTAAAAAAAGGATTTTATACTTTAATATGTAGGAAAACAGTTATATATCATTGATAACTAGGTAAAATCATTGAAAACACTACATTTTATGGGTTTATAGCAATATAATAAGTAAAACTAATTGTATATATACAATAACGCTACAGTTTACAAGAAACTATGAAAAACGCTTGCAATATATACCGTTGAGATCCCAATAAAATAAACTCTTACTCGTTTATTTAATAGCTTATGTAATGTAAGCTACTTATATTTTGCAAATTATTCTAAAAAGGATTGTTACTTCAATCATTTGTAGGAAACAGCTATATATCACTGATAACGAGCTAAAACTCATTGAAAACTCTACATTTTATGGGTTTATAGCATATTATGAGTAAAACTACATGTATATATACAATAACCCCCTACATGTTTTACAAGAAACTATGAAAAACGGTGCCATTACCGTTATAATCGCAATAAATAACCTCTTGACTCTTCTATTTTACTAGCTTATGTATGTAAGCTACTTATAGGTGCAAAATATTCCTAAAATGAGGAATTTTATTTTTCAATTTGTAGGAAAAACAGCTTTTTAATAATTATTCCCCCCAACGATAAATAGCTAACAATCATTGAAAAACACTACATTTTAAGGTTTATTAGCAATATGATAAGTAACGACTTGTATATCATACAATAACGGTACAGTTTCAAGAAACTAGGAAAAACGCTTTTGGAAATATACCGTTATATCTCACAATAAATCTTCCCTCTTACTCTTCTATTTATTAGCTAATGTAATGTAATCTACTTATAGTGCAAAATTATTCTAAAAAAAATTATTGTATACTTCATTTGTAGGAAAACGCTATATATCACCGTAAAAATAGCTAATATCATTGAAACACTACATTTTATGGTTTATAGCAATATGATAAGTAAACTACATGTCTATATACAATAACCTAGAGTTTACAAGAAGACTATGAAACGCTTGTAATATACCGTTATATCACAATAAATAACCTCTTACACCTCTTCTTTTTAATAGCTTTATGTACTTAAGCTACTTATTAGTTGCAAAATTATTCTAAAAGAGGATTTTTTCATACTTCAATTTGTAGGAAAACCAGCTATATATCACCGAGCATAGCTATATCATTGAAAAAACTACATTTTAGGGTTTATAATCAATATGATAAGTAAAACTACTTGTATATATACCATACACTACAGTTTATAAGAAACAATGAAAAACGCTTGCAATATACCGTTTATCACAATAATAACCTCTTACTCTTTTATTTTAATAAGCTTAATGTAATGTCAAGCTACTTATATGTCAACTTATTCTAGAACAAAAAAGGATTGTATACTCAATTTTGTAGGACAACACTATATATCACTGATAACTTAGGTAAAATAATCATTGAAAAAGACTACATTTTACTGGTTTATAGCAATATAAAATCAGTACAAACTAATTGGTAAAATAATATACAATAAAGCTATTGTTTCCAAGACCGATGAAAAACCTTGCAAATAATATCGTTATATCACAATAAATAACCTCCTACTCTCTATTTAATTAGCTTAATGTACTGTAAGCGACTTTATAGTGCAAATTTATTTCTAAAAAAGGATTTTATACTTTCAATATTTAGGAAAACGCTATTTATCCCCGATAATTACTAATATCATTGAACAACACTACATTTTATGGTTTATAGCATATGATAAGTAAAACTACATGTATATATACATACCGCTACAGTTATACAAGACTATGAAAAACGCTTGCAATATAAACCTGTATATCCAACAATAAATACCTATTACTCTTCTATTTATTAGCTTATGTACTGTAAGCTTCTAGCGGTGCAAATTATTCTAAAAAGAGGTTTCTTACATCATTTGGGTAGAACCAGCTATATATCACCGATAACTATCTAAATCATTGAAAAATAACTAACATTTTATGGTTTATATAGCATAGATAAGATAAAACTACTTGTATATATACAATAACGCTACCGTTTACAAGAAACAATGAAAAACGGCTTGCAATATACAACCATTATTTCCCAATAAATAACCTCTTACTCTTCTATTTAATAGCTTAATGTAATGTCAGTACTTATATTGCAAATTATTCAAAAAAAAAAGGATTTTAAATACTTCAATTTTGTAGGAAAAACAGCTATATATCACTGATAACTAGCTAAATCATTGAAAACAACCCTACATTTTATGGGTTTTATATATCAATAATAATAAAGTAAAACTACTGGTATATATCCAATAACATTACAGTTTACACACAGTTTATGAAAATAGCTTGCAATATACCGTTTTATCACAATAAATTAACCAATTACCTCTTCGATTTATTAGCTTGATGTAATGTAGCTTCTTATAGGTGCAAATTATTCTAAAAGAGGATTTTATACATCAATTTGTTAGGAAACAGATATATATCACCGATAACTTCTAAAAGTCATTTAAAATACTACTTTTTATGGGTTTATAGCAATATGAATACGTAAAAACTACTTTGTATATCTACAATAAACGCTAAAGCAGTTTACAAGAACAATGAAAAAACGCTTGCAATATACCATTATATTCCCAATAATAACCTCTTACCTCTTCGATTTAATAGCTTAATAGTAATGTAAGCTACTTATATTTTGCAAATTATTCTAAAAAGGATTTTATTACTTCAATTTGTAGGAAAACAGCTATATATCACTGATCCTAGCTAAAAATCATTGAAAACACCTAACATTTTTTTATTGGTTTATATATCAATATAAAGTAAACTACTGTATATATGCAATAACGCTACAGTTTATAAACAGTTTTATGAAAATAGCTTGCACTATACCGTTTTATCACCATAAAGTAACCACTGTTACTCTTCTATGTGAATACCTTAATGTAATGTTAAGCTACTTATCGGTGCAAATTATTCTAAAAAGGGATTTTTTATACTTCTCAATATTTAGGAAAACCAGCTATATATCACCGATAAATTAGCTATATCATTGAAAACCTACATTTTATGGGTTTATAGCAGTCTGATAAAGTAAAACTACTTTGTATATATACAATAATAGACAGCTTCAGTTTACAAGAAACTATGAAAAACGCTTGCAAAATACCGTTATATCACAATGAATAACTTCTTACTCTTCTCTTTATTAGCTTTATTGTAATGTAAGATCTTATAGGTGCAAATTATTCAAAGATGAGTGTATACTTCAATTTGTGGAAGAACCAGCTTATATATCACTGACTAACTAGGTAAAATCATTGAAAACACTACTTTATATGGGTTTTTTTATGGCAATATAATAAGTAAAACTACTTGTATATATACAATAAAACCCTACAAGTTTACAGAAACTATGAAAAACGCATGGCAATATAACCGTTATATATCACAATAAATAACCTCCTACTCTTTATTTATAGCTTATGTAATGTAAGACTACTTATAGGGTGCAAATTATTCTAAAAGATGATTTTATACTGTCAATTTTGTAGGAAAACAGCTATATATCACTGATGACTCAGCTAGAAATTCATTGAAAACCCTACATTTATGGTTTTATAGCAATATAAAGTAAGTAAAACTACTTGTATATATACAATAACGCTACAGTTTAGAAAACAATGAAAAACGCTTGCAATATACCGTTTATCACAATATATAACCTCTTACCTCTTCTATTTTATGCTTAAAATGTAATGTAAGCTACTTATAGGTGCAAATTTTCTAAAAAAGAGATTTATACTTCAATTTGTAGGCAACAGCTTATATCACCGATAAATAGCTAAATATCATTGAAAACACTACATTTTATGGGTTTATAGCATATGTAAGTAAAACATAACATGCTATAATATACAATAACGCTAACAGTTTACAAATAACTATGAAAACGTGCTTGCAATCTCCGTTATATTCACAAAATAACCTATAATACCTCCTTCTATGTTATTAGCTTAATGTAATGAAAGCTTCTTATGGTGGCAAATTTATTCTAAAAAGAGGATATTTTATACTTCAATTTGTAGGAAAACAGCTATATAGTCACCGATAAATAGCTATATCATTGGAAACACAACATTTTATGGGTTTATACATATGATAAGTAACAACTACTTGTATTATACATAACGCTACAGTTTAACAAGAAACTATGGAAAACGCTTGGCATATACCGTTATAATCAACAATAAATTCCTCTTACACATCTTCTATTTTGTAAATTAGCTTAAAGTAATGTAAGCTACTTTTATAGGTTGCAAATTATTCTAAAAAATTATTGTATACTTCAATTTGTAGGAAAACAGCTATATATCCACCGGGGGTAAATATCTATATCATCGAAAACACCTACATTTATGGGTTTATAGCCAATATGATAAGTAAAAACTACTTGTAATATATACAATACGGGGGCTTCAGTTTAACAAGAAAACTATGAAAACGCTTGCAATATACCGTTATATCCAATAATACCTCTTACTTACTCCTCTATTTATAAGCTTAATGTAATGTAAGAATACTTAGAGGTGCAACTATTCTATAAAAGGATTGTATCCGACATTGTGTAGGAAAACACTATATATCACTGATAACTAGGTAAAATCATTGAAAACACTACATTTTATGGGTTTATCGCAATATAATAAGTAAAACTAACTTGTATATATACAATGAACCGCTACAGTTACAAGAAACATGAAAAACGCTGCAATATACCATTTAGAGATAATCCAATAAATATAACTCTTACTCTTCTATTTAACCATAGCTTATGTATGGAAGCTACTTATATTTGCAAATTATCTAAAAAAAGGGATTTTATGTACTTCATTTGGTAGGAAAAAGCTATATATCACTGATACTAGCTAAAATCATTGAAAACACTACATTTTATTGTTTATATCAATATAATAGTAAAACTGAATGGTATATATCAATAACGCTACAGTTTATAATGACGTTATGAAAATAGCTTGCAATTATACCTTTTAATCACCATAACTACCACTTACTCTTCTATTATAATACCTTCATGTAATGTAAGCTACTTAAATAGTGCAAATTATTCTAAAAAGAAGGATTTTATCCTT
Organism: Chionoecetes opilio; assembly: GCA_016584305.1. Taxonomy (NCBI): domain Eukaryota; kingdom Metazoa; phylum Arthropoda; class Malacostraca; order Decapoda; family Majidae; genus Chionoecetes; species Chionoecetes opilio. The sequence goes on along the minus strand of JACEEZ010019906.1, from coordinate 38,104 downwards.
TCAATATTTAGGAAAACAGCTATATATCACCGGGGGAGGGGATCAATAGCTATATCATTGAAAACACTACATTTTAATGGGTTTATAGCAGTCTGATCAGTAAACTACTTGTATATATACATAACGCTTCCGTTTACAAGAAACTATGAACAACGCTTGCAATATACCGTTTATATCACAATGAATAACTTCTTACTCTTCTATTTATTAGCTAATGTATGTAGATACTTATAGGTGCAAATTATTCAAAAGAAAGGATTTGTATCCTTCAATTTGTAGTAAACAGCTTATATCCTGATAACTAGGTAAAATCATTGAAAAAACACTACCAATTTTATGGCTTATAGCAATATACTAAGTAAGAACTACTTGTATATATACAATACCCTACAGGTTTACAAGAAACTATGAAAACGCATGCAATATACCGTTATATCACAATTAATACCTCCTACTCTTTATTTAATAGCTTAATGTGTGTAAGCTACTTATGGTGCAAATTAATTCTAAAAAGAGGATTTTATACTTCAATTTGTAGGAAACACAGCTATATAATACACTGATGACTAGCTAAAATCATTGAAAACCTACATTTTATGGTTTATAGCAATATAATAAGTCCAACTACTTGTATATGATACAATAACTCCTACAGTTTAGAAGAAACTATGAAAACGCTTGTCAATATAACGTTATATCACAATATTATAACCTCTTAACTCTTCTATTTATAGCTTAATGTAATGTTAAATTACTTATAGGTGCAAAATATTCTAAAAAGAGTATTTGATACTTCAATTTGTAGGCAAACAGCTAATATATCCACCGATAAATAGCTAATATCATTGAAACACGACATTTTTATTGGGTTTTATAGCAATATGATAAGTAAAACTACATGTATATATACCATAACGCTACAAGTTTACCCAAAAACTATGAAAACGCTTTGCAATATATAACCGTTATATCGACAATAAATACCTAGTACTCTTCTATTGTATTAGCTTAATGTAATGAAAGCTTCTTATAGTGCAAATTATTCTAAAAAGAGATTTTTATACTTCAATTTGTAGGAAAAACAGCTATATATCACCGATAAATAAGCTAATATCAGTGGCAAACACAACATTTTATGGGTTTATAGCAATATGATAGTAAACTACTTGTATATATACAATAAACGCTACAGTTTTTAACAAAAACTAGAAACGCTTGCAAATCCGTTTATTATCACAATAATAACCTCGTACTCTTCTATTTAATAGCTTAATGTAATGTAACTACTTATAGGGGCAAATTATTCTAAAAAAAGGATTTTATCTTCAATTTTGTAGGAAAACAAGCGATATATCACGATAACTAAGCTAAAATCATTGAAACACTACATTTTATGGGTTTATTAGCAATTAATATAAAGTAAAACTACTTGTATTTATACAATAACGCACCATTTAGAAGAAACTATGAAAAACGCTTGCAATATAACAGTTTATATCACAAAAAATAACCTCTTACTCTGCTATTTATTATAAGCTTAATGTAATGTAAGCTACTTTAGGTCAAATTATTCTAAAAAGAGGATTTTATACCTTCAATTTGTAGGCGAAAACAGCCTATATATCAACAGATAAATAGCTAATTATCGATTAAAAACACTACATTTTAATGGTTTATAGCAATATGAATAAGTAAAACTACTTGTATATTACAATACGCTACAGTTTAACAAATAACTATGAAAACCAGCAATATACCGTAATCACAATAAATTAACCTCCTACTCTTCTTTAATAGCTTTAATGTAATGTAAGCTACTTATAGGTGTAAATTTATTCTAAAAATAGGACTTTTATACTTCAATTTGTAGGAAAACAGCTTTTTGTATAATCACGATAACTAGCTAAAATCATTGAAAAACCACTACATTATATGGGTTTATAAGCAATATAATAAGTAAAAAACTACTTGTATATATACAATTAACGCTACAGTTTACAAGAAACTATGAAAAACGCTTTGCAATATACCGTTATATCACAATAAAATAACCTCTTCTCTTCTATTTAAATAGCATTAATGTAATGTAATGCTACTTATAGTTGGCACATTATACTAAAAAGAGGATTTTTTACTTCAATTTGTGTAGGAAAACACTATATTATCCACTGATAACTAGCCTATTATCATTGAAAACACTACATTTTATGGCTTAATAGCATTATAAGTTAAAACTACTTGTATATATACATAACGCTACAGTTTAGAAGAAACATGTGAAAAACGCTTTGCAATATACCGTTATAAATCACAATATATTACCTCTTACTCTTCTATTTAATAGATTAATGTAAATGTAATCTACTTATAGGTGCCCAAATTATTCTAAAAAAGAGGATTTTAATACTTCAATTTGTAGGAAAACAGCTATATATCACCGATAAATAGCTAATATCATTGAAAACACAACATTCTTATGGGTTTATAGCAATATGATTAGTAAAACTTAACTTGTATATATACAATAACGCTCAGTTTACAAAGAAGCTATGAAGAACGCTTGCAATATACCGTAATCACAATATACCCTCGTCTCTGTCTATTTATATCTTATGTATGTAATCTACTTATAGGTGGCAAATTATTCTAAAAAAAATATGTTATACTTCAATTTGTAGGAAAACAGCTATATATCAATGATAACTAGCTAAAATCATAGAAACACTACATTTTATGGTCTTTATAGCAATAATATAAGTAAAACTACTTTGTATTTATACAATAACGCTACAGTTTTAGAAGAACGATGAAAAACGCTTGCAATTATACCGTTTATATCACAATCAATAACGTCCTTACTCTGCTATTTAATAGCTTAATGTAATGTAAGCTACTATATGTGCAAATTATTCTAAAAATGAGGATTTTATAACTTCAATTTTGTAGGCAAACAGCTATTAGTCCCGATAAATGCTAATATCATTGAAAACACTACATTATATGGTTTATAGCATATGATAAGTAAACTACTTGTATATATACAATAACCTACAGTTTACAAGAAACAATGAAAAACCTTTGCATATAACGTTATCAATCCAATAAATAACCTCTTACTCTTTCTATTAATGACTTAATTGTAATGTAAAGCTACTTATAGTGCAAATTATTCTAAGAAAGAGGATTTTATACATCAATTTGTATGAAAAAACAAGCTATATATCACCGGGGGGAGGGGGGGGGATAAATAGCTAACATCATTGAAAACACTACATTTTTAAGGTTTATAAGCAATATGAGATGAAAATACTTGTATATTATCTGAATAACGCTAAAACAGTTTACAAGAAACTATGAAAAACGCTTGGAATAATACCGTTATATCACAATAAATTTCCTCTACTCTTCTATTTATTAGCTTAATGTAATGTAAGCTACTTATAGGTGCAAATTATTCCTAAAAAATTATTGTATACTTCAATTTGTAGGAAAACAGCTAAAATATATCAACGATAAATTGCTTAATACATTGGACAACCTACATTTTATGGTTTATAGCAATATGATAAGTAAAACTAACTTGTAATATATAGAATACGCTACAGTTTAGAAGAAACTATGAAAAACGCTTGCAATAATACCGTTTTAATCAACCATACATAACCACTTACTCTTCTATTAATAGCTTAATGTATGTAAGCTACTTATAGGTGGCAAATTATTCTAAAAAGGAGACGAGGAATTTTATACTTCAATTTGTAGGAAACCCGCTATATATTCACTGATAACTAGCTAAAATCATTGAAACACTACATTTTAATGGCTTTATTAGAGCATATAATCATAAACAATACTTTGTATATATAACAATAAGCTACAGTTTAAGAAGAAAAACTATGAAAAACGCTTGCAAGATACCGTTAATCACATGTAATACCCTCTTACTCTTCTATTTAATAGCTTAATGTAATGTAAGCTTACTTATAGTGCAACTTATTGCTAAAATGAGGATTTTATTTTCAATTTTGTAGGAAAACAGCCTAATATATCACGATAAATAGCTAACATCATTGAAAACACTACATTTTAAGGGTTTATATAGCATTGATAAGTAAAATTACTTGTATATATACCATAACGCTACATTTAGAAGAAACTATGAAAACGCTTGCAATATAACAGTTATATCACAATTATATAACCTCTTACTCTTCTATTTAATAGCTTAATGTAATGTAAGCTAACTTTTTAGGTGTCAATTATTCTAAAAAAGAGTTTTTATACTTCACTTTTGTTAGGAAAACAAGCTATATATCACCGACTAAATAGCTAATATCATTGAAAACACTACATTTTTATGGTTTATAGCAATATGATAAGTAAAACTACTTGTATATATACATACGCTACAATTTAGAAGAAACTAATGAAAAACGCTTGCATATACCGTGTATATCACATATATAACCTCTTTACTCTGCTATTTAATAGCGTAATGTAATGTAAGCTACTTATAGGTGCAAATTATTCTAACAAGAGAGGATTTTATACTTCAATTTGCAGGCAAACGCTATATAATCACCGATAAATATCTAATATCATTGAAAACACTACATTTTATGGGTTTATAGCAATATAATTAAGTAAACTACTTGTATATATACAATAACCTACAGTTTTGAAAAGCTAATGAAAAACGCTTGCCATATACCTTTTTAAAATATCACATAAATACCCACTTACTCTTCTATTTAAATAGCTTGTATGTAATATAAGCTACTATAGGTGCAAATTATTCTAAAAGAGATGATTTGTATACCTTCATATTTAGGAAAACAGCTATCATACTCACCGATAAATAGCTATATCATTGAAAACTCTTTACTCTCATTTTAATGGGTTTATAGCATCGATAAGTAAAACTACTTGTATATATACAATAACTCTTCAGTTTACAAGAAACTATGAAAAACGCTTGCATATCCGTTATATCACAATGAATAACTTTTACTCCTTCTATTATTACAGACTTAATGTAATGTAAGATTTTAACAACTTATAGGGCAAATTATTCTAAAAAAAGGATGTTATACTTCAATTTGTAGGAAAACACACTATATACGCTGAAAACAGGTAACATCATTGAAAAGACTACATTTTATGGGTGTTATAGCAATATATAAGTAAAAAACTACTTGTAATATATCAATAACGCTATGTTTACAAGAAAGCTATGAAAAACCGTGCAATATACCGTTATATCACAATAAATACCTTTTACTTCTGCTATTTAATAGCTTAATGTATGTAAGCTACTTATAGGTGCAAATTATTCTAACAGAGAGGATTTTATACTTCAATTTGTTTGGCTAAAACAGCTATATATCACCGATAAATAGCTATATCATTGAAAACACTACGTTTTAATGGGTTTATTAGCATATATGATAAGTAAAACTACTTTTGTAATAATAATTACAATAAACGTGCTACAGTTTACAAGAAACATATGAAAAACGCTTTGCAATATACCGTTATATCAACAAAAAACCTCTTACCTCTTCTATTTAATGGCTTATGTATGTACGCGTACTTGATATTTGCAAATTATTCTAAAAAAAAAAGGATTTTAATTACCTTAATTTGTAGGAAAACTTAGCGTATATATAATCCTGATAATAGCTAAAATCATTGTGGATATAAAACACTACATTTTATGGGTTTTATTATCATATAATAAGTAAAACTACTGGTATATATACAATAACGCTACAGTTTTACAAGAAACTATGAAAAAACGCTTTGTCAATATACCGTGTATAATCGCAATAATAACCTCTTACTCTTCTATTTCATGCTTAATGTAATGTAACTACTTATAGTGCAAAATTATGCTAAAAAAGAGGATTTTTAATACTTCAATATGTAGGAAAACAGCTATATCTCACCGGATAAATAGCTAACATCATTGAAAACACTACTACATTTAAAGGGTTATAGCAATATGATTCTCTAGTAAAACTACTTGTATATATAATACAATAACGCTACAGTGTTACAAGAAAACTATTGAAAAACGTGCCTTGGAATATACCGTTTATATCACATAAATTTTCCCTCTTACGTCTTCTATTTATTAGCTTAACGTAATGTAAGCTACTTTTAGGCTGCAAATTTATTCTAAAAGATGATTTTATACTTCCAAATTTGTAGGCAAAACAGCTATATATATCACCGATAAATAGCTAATTCTCAGGAAAACACTACATTTTATGGTGTTTCAGAGCAATTAATGATAAGTAAAACTACTTGATATATACAATAACCTACAATTTTAGAAGAAACTATGAAAAACGCTTGCAATTATACCGTTATATCACAATATATAAACCTCTTATACCCTCTGGCTATTTAATAGCTTTATGTAATGTAAGCTACTTATAGGTGCAAATTATTCTAACAAGAGGATTTTATACTTCACTTTTGCAGGCAAACCCTATAAGCCCGATAAATATCTAATAATCCATTGAAAACACTACATTTTATGGTTTATAGCACTAATAAGTAAAACTAACTTGTATATATACAATACCCGCCCTACAGTTTACGAAGAACTATGAACAAAAAACGCTTGCAATATACACCGTTTTTAAAATCCATACATATAACCACTTACTCTTCTATTTAATTAGCTTAATGTAATATAAGCTACTTATAGGTGACAAATTATTCTCAAAAGAGGATTTTATACTTCAATATTTAGGAAAACAGCTAATATCCCGATAAAATAGCTTAATATCAGTGAAAACTAACCTCTACATTTTATATGGGTTTAATAGCATCTGATAAGTAAAACTCTTGGTATATATAACATAACGCTCAGTGTACAAGAGACTATGAAAAAACGCTTGCAATAAACTACCGTTTATATCACAATGAATAACTTCTTTACTCTTCTATTTATTAGCAAGATTTAATGTAATGGTAGATACTTTAGGGGTGCAAATTATTGGCTAATGGTGAGGCAGGATAATGATTGTATAACTTCAATTTGTAGAAAACAGCTATATATCCTGATAACTAGGTAAAATCTGAAAAGCACATTTTAAATGGTTTAGTAGCATATAATAAGTAAAACTACTTTGTATATATACAATAACGCTATGGCTTACAAACACTATGAAAAACGCTTGCAATAACCGTTAAATATCAACAATAAATAACCTTTTACTCTGCGATTTAATAGCTTACTGTAATGTAAGCTACTTATAGGTGCAAATTATTCTAACAAAGGATTTTATACTTCAATTTGTTGGCAAACAGCTATATATCACCGATAAATCGCTAATGATCATTGAAAACACTACATTTTATTGGGTTTACGGCAATATGATAAGTAAAACTACTTGTATATATCAATAACCGCTAACTTTACAAGAAACCATGAAAACGCTTTGCAATATATACCGTTATATCACAAATAAATACCTCTTACTCTTCTATTTAATGGCTTAATGTAATGTAACTACTTATATTTGCAAATTATTCTAAAAAAAGATTTTAATACTTCAAATTGGTAGGAAAAACAGCTATTATCCAACCGATAAAATTAGCTACTCATTGAAACACTACATTTTAAAAGGGTTTATAGCATATGATAAGTAAAACTACTTGTATATATCCTAACGCTACAGTTTACAAGAAACTATGAAAAACGCTTGGAATATACCGTTATATCACAATAAATTTCCTCTTACTCTTCTATTTATTAGCTTAAAGTAATGTAAGCTACTTATAGGTGCAAATTATTCTAAAAAAATTATTGTATACTTCAATTTGTAGGAAAACAGCTATATATCACCGATAAATAGCTAATATCATCGAAAACACTACATTTTATGGGTTTATAGCAATATGATAAGTAAAACTACTTGTATATATACAATACCGCTTCAGTTTACAAGAAACTATGAAAAACGCTTGCAATATACCGTTATATCACAATAAATAACCTCTTACTCCTCTATTTATAAGCTTAATGTAATGTAAGATACTTAGAGGTGCAAACTATTCTATAAAAAGGATTGTATACTACAATTTGTAGGAAAACAGCTATATATCACTGATAACTAGGTAAAATCATTGAAAACACTACATTTTATGGGTTTATAGCAGTCTGATTAGTAAAACTACTTGTATATATCCAATCACGCTTCAGTTTACAAGAACCTATGAAAAACGCTTGCAATAATTACCGTTATATCAACAATGAATAACTTCTTACTCTTCTATTTATTAGCTTAATGTATGTAGTACTTATAGGTGCAATATTCAAAAGAAGGATTGTATACTTCATGTTTTAGGAAAACTCTATATATCCCTGAATAACTAGGTAAAATCATTGAAAACACTACATTTTATGGGTTTATAGCAATATAATAAGTAAAACTACTTGTAGATATACAATAACCCTACAGTTTACAAGAACATGAAAAACGCATGCAATATACCGTTATATCCACAATAAATAACCTCCTACTCTTTATTTAATAGCTTAATGGTAATTGTAAGCTATTATAGGTGAAATGATTCTAAAAAGAGGATTATTATACCTTCAATTTGTAGGAAAACAGCTATATAATCACTGATGACTACTACAATCAATTGAAAACACTACATTTTTATGGGTTTATAGCCAATATAATAGGTAACTACTTGTATATGATACAATAACGCTACAGTTTAGAAGAAACTTGAAAAACGCTTGCAATATACCGTTATATCACAATATATAACCTCGTACTCTTCTATTTTAATAGCTTAAGGTAGTGTAAACTTACTTCTAGGTGCAAATTATCTAAAAGAAGGATTTGATACTTCAATTTGTAGGCAAACAGCTCTATATCACCGATAAATAGCTAATATACATTGAAAACACGACATTTTATGGGTTTATAGCATATGATAAGTAAAACTACATGTAATATTACAATAACGGCTACAGTTTTGACAAGAAACCTATGAAAAAACGCTTGCAATATACCTTATATCACAATAAATACTATTACTCTTCTATTTATTTAGCTTAATGTATGAAAGCTTCTTATAGTGCAAATTAATTCTCAAAAGAGGATTTTTATACTTCAATTTGCGTAGAAAACACTATATATCCCGATAAATCGCTAATATCATTGGAAAACACAACATTTATAGGTTTTATAGCAATATGATACGTAAAACTACTTGTATATTACATAACCTACATTTTACAAGAAACTCTGAAGAACGCTGCAATATACCGTTTATCACATAATAACCTCGTACTCTTCTATTTAATAGCTTAAGGTAGATGTAAGCTACTTATAGGTGCAATATTCTAAAAAGATTTTAATACTTCAATTTGTAGGAAAACAGCTATATAGCACTGATAACTGCTAAAATCATTGAAAACACTACATTTTTATGGTTTATAGCAATAATATAGAGTAAAAACTACTTGTATTTTATACAATAACGCTACAATTTTAGAAGAAACTATGAAAAACGCCTTGCATTACCGTTATATCACAATAAATCACCTCTTACTCTGCTATTTAATAGCTTAATGTAATGTAAGCTACTATAGGTGGCAAATTATTCTAAAAAGAGATTTTATACTTCAATTTGTAGGCAAAAGGCAGCTACAATATCTCAACGATAAAGGTAGCTAATATCATTAAAAACCTACATTTTATGGGTTTTTATAGCCTATTAAGTAAACTATCTTGTACGTATATACAATAACGCTACGTTTACAAATAACTATGAAAAACGCATTCAATATACCAGTTATATCACAATAAATAACCTCCTACTCTTCTATTTAATAGCTTTAATGTAATGTAAGCTACTATAGGTTTAATGTATTCTAAAAAGAGGATTTTTATACTTCAATTTGGTAGGAAAACAGCTATTATATCACTGATAACTAGCTAACATCATTGAAAACACTACATTAGATGGGTTTAAGCATATAAGAGTAAAACTAACTTGTATTATACAATAACGCTACAGTTTCAGAAACTATGAAAAACGCTTGCAATAATAGCCGTTATAGCACAATAATAACCTCTTACTCTTCTATTTATAGCTTATGTAATGTAAGCTACTTATAGTTGCAAATTATACTAAAAAGAGGATTTTTTCCTTCAAGTTGTAGGAAAACAGCTATATATCCCTGATAACTCGCTATTATCATTGAAAACACTACATTTTATTGCTTATAGCAATAGAATAAGTAAAACTCTTGTATATATACATAACGCTACAGTTTAGAGAAACTGTGAAAAACGCTTGCAATATACCGTTATAATCACAATATATTACCTCTTACTCTTCTATTTAATAGCTTAATGTAATGTAATCTACTTATAGGTGCAACTTATTTCTAAAAAGAGTATTTTAATACTCAATTTGTAGGAAAACCGCTAATATATCACCGATAAATAGCTAATATCATTGAAAACACAACATTCTATGGTGTATAGCAATATGATAAGTAAAACTACTTGTATATATACAATAACGCTACAGTTTCAAGAAGCTATGAAAAACGCTTGAATATACCGTTATTATCACAATAATAACTCGTACTCTTCTTATTTAATAGCTTAATGTAAGTAAGCTACTTATAGTGCAAATTATTCTAAAAAAAATATGTTTATACTTCAATTTGTAGGAAAACATCTATATATCAATGATAACTAAGCTAAAATCATAAGAAAACACTACATTTTTATGGCTTTATAGCAATTAGATATAAATGTAAACTACTTGTATTTATACAATTAACGCTACAGTTTAGAAGAAACTATGAAAAACGCTTGCAATATACAGTTATATTCACATAAATAACGTCTTACTCTGCTATTTAATAGCTTAATGTGAATGTAAGCTACTTATAGGTGTCAGATTATTCTAAAAAGAGGATTTTTATACTTCAATTGTAGGCAACAGCTATATATCACCGATAAATAGCTAATACCATTGAAACACTCATTATATGGGTTTATAGCATATAATAAGTTAAACTACTTTGTATATATACAATAACGCTTACAGTTTACAAGAAACAATGCGAAACGCTTGCAATATGAACTTTATATCACAATAAATAACCTCTTACTCTCTATTTAATGACTTAATGTTGTAGGCTACTTATAGGTGCAAATTATTCTAATAAAGAGATTTATACATCATTTTGTAGGAAACAGCTTATATCACCGGTTAAATAGCTCCATCATTGAAAACACTACATTTTAATGTTTATGCAATATAGAGTAACTACTTGTATATATAGGAATACGCTACAGTTTACAAGAAACTATGAAAAAACGCCTTGGAATATACCGTTATATACCATAAATTTCCTCTACTCGTCTATTTTTAGCTTAATGTAATGTAAGCCTACTGATGTGCAAATTATTCTAAAAAATTATTGTATACTGCAATTTTGTAGGCAGGCAAAAACAGCTAGTATTACCGATAAATAGCTAATATCATTGGAAAAACAATACATTTTATGGGTTTATAGCAATATAATAAAGTAAAACTACTTGTATATATACAATAACGATACAGTTTAGAAGAAGTATGAAAAACGCTTGCAATAGACCGTTTATCACCATTAAATAACCACTCCTCTTATATTAATAGCTTTAATGTAATATAAACTACTTATAGGTGCAATATTATTCTAAAAAGAGGATTTTATACTTCAATATTTAGGGAAACACAGCGATATATCACGATTAAAATAGCTAAATATCATGAAAAACTCTACAATTTTAGGGTTTATAGCAATCGGATAAGTAAAACTACTTGTATATATCACACTAAACGCTTCAGTTGTACAAGAAACTATGAAAAACGCTTGCAATATACCGTTATATCACAATGAATAACTTCTTACTCTTATATTTAATTAGCCTAATGTAATGTAAGATACTTTCTAGGTGCAAATTATTCTAAAAAATGGATTGTATACTTCAATTTGTAGAAAACAGCAATATCACTGATACTAGGCTAAAAAATCATTGAAAAGACTACATTTTAGGGTTTATAGCAATATAATAAGTTAAAAAATACGTGATATATACAATAACGCTATGTTTACAAGGAAACTATGAAAAACGACTTGCCAATATACCGTTATATCACAATAAAATAACCTTTTACTGGCTATTTAATAGCTTAATGTAGATGTAAGCTGGGGGGGGGGGTGGGGTGATACTTATAGGTTGCAAAATTATCTAACAAGAGGATTTTTATACTTCAATTTGTTGGCAAACAGCCTAATATCACCGATAAATAGCTAATATCATTGAACAACACTACATTTTATGGGTTATAGCAATATGATAAGTAAAACTATTGTATATATACCAATAACGCTACAGTTACAAGAAACAATGATGACAACGCTTGCAATATACCGTTATATCACAATAAATAACCTCTTACTCTTCTATTTATGGCTAATGTAAATGTAAGTACTTTATTTGCCAAATATTCTAAAAAAGGATTTATACTTCAATTGTAGGGAAAAACAGTATATATATCTGATAACTAGCTAAAAATCATGAAAACATAACATTTATGGGTTTTATATCAATATAATAAGTAAAAAAACTACTGGTATATATACAATAACGCTTACAGTTTACAAGAAACTATGAAAAACGCTTGCCAATATAACGTTATATCGCAATAAATAACCTCTTATCTTATAATTTATTAGCTTAATGTAATGTAAGCTACTTATAGGTGCAAAATTATTCTAAAAAGAGGATTTATACTCAATATGTAGGAAAAACAGCTATATATCACCGATAAATAGCTAACATCATTGAAAAACACTACATTTGAAGGGTTTATCGCAATATGATAAGGTAAAACATACTTGTTATATATACAATACCGATTACAGTTTACAAGAAACTATGAAAAACGCTTGGAATACTACGTTATATCACAATAAATTTCTCTTACTCTTCTATTATTAGCCTTAAAGAATGTAAGCTATTTTAGGTGCCAAAATTATCTATAAAAAGAGGATTTATCACTTCAATTTGTAGGAAAACAGCTATATATCACCGATAAATAGCTATATCATTGAAAACACTAATTTATGGGTTCCATATGCAATATGATAAGTAAAACTAACTTGTATATAAAAACAACGATTACAATTTAGAAGAAAACTATGAAAATCGCTTGCAATATACCGTTTATATCAACAATATATAACTCTTTACTCTGACTATTTAATAGCTTAATGTAATGTAAGCTACTTATAGGTGCAAATTATTCTAACAGAGGATTTATACTTCAATTTGCAGGCAAACAGCTATATATCCACCGATAAATAGCTAATATCATTGGAAAACACTACATTTTATGGGTTTTATAGCAAATAATAAGTAAAACTACATTGTATTTATACAATAAACGCTACAGTTTAGAAGAAGCTATGAAAAAAAACGCTTGCAATATACCGTTTTATCACCTAAATAACCACTACTCTTATATTTAATAGCTTAAGTAATATAAGATACTTATAGGTGCAAAATTATTCTAAAAGAGGATTTATACTTCAATATTAGGAAAACAGCTATATTATCACCGATAAATAGCTAATATTCATGAAAACTCTCATTTTATGGGGTTATATAGCAATCTGATAAGTAAAAACTACTTGTATATATAAATAACGTTCAGTTACAAGAAACTATGAAAAACGCTTGCATATACCGTTATATCACACTGAATAACTTCTTACTCTTCTATTTATTAGCTTAAGTAATGTAAGATAGATAGGTGCAAATTATTTATAAAAAAAGGATTGTATACTTCAATGTAAGAAAACAGGTATATTCACTGAATAACTAGGTAAAAGCATTGAAAAAAGACTATCATTTTATGGGGTTTATAGCAATATGAAAGTTAAAAAAACTACTGGTATATATACAATAACGCTATGGCTTACAAGAAACTAATGAAAAACGCTTGCAATATACCGTTAATCACAATAAATAACCTTTTTACTCTGCTATTTATAGCTAATGTAATGTAAGCTACTTATAGGTGCAAATTATTCTAACAAGAGATTTTATACTTCAATTTGTTGGGCAAACAGCTATATATCACCGATAAATAGCTACATCATGAAAACACTACATTTATGGGTTATAGCAATATGATAAGTAAAACTACTTGTATAATATACAATAACGCTACCGTTTACAAGAAACAATGAAAAACGCTTGCAATATACCGTTAGATCACAATAAATAACCTCTTACTCTTCTATTTAATGGCCTTAATGTAATGTAACGCTACTTATATGTGCAAAACTTATTCTAAAAAAAGGATTTTATACTTCAATTTGTAGGAAACCAGCTAAAAATATCTGATTAATAGCTAAAAAAATCATGAAAACACTTACATTTTATGGGTTATATCAATATAATAAGTAAACTAATGGTATAATACAATAACGCTACAGTTTACGAGAAAACTATGAAAAACGCTTGCAAGTTACTTATATCGCAACTAAATAACCTCTTACTCTTCTATTAATAGCTTAATGTTAATGTAAGATACTATAGGTCAAAATTATTCTAAAAAGCGGATTTTATACTTCAATATGTAGTAGGAAAACAGGCTATATATCACAGATAAATAGCGAACATCATTGAAAAAACACTACATTTTAAAGGGTTATAGCAATATGATAAGAAAACTACTTGGATATATACACTAAACGATACAGTTTACAAGAAACTATGACAAACGGTTGGACATATACGTTATATCACAATAAATTTCCTCTTACTCTTCTATTATTAGCTTAAAGTAATGGAAGCTACTTAAGGGGCAAATTATTCTAAAAAAAATGATTGTATACTCAATTGTAGGGAAAACAGCATATATCACGATATAAAAAGCTAATATCATCCCCTGAAAAAAATACATTTTATGGGTTATAGCAATATGTAAGTAAAACTACTGTATTATATACAATCAATACCGCTTCAGTTTACAAGAAACTATGAAAAAACCGCTTTGCAAATTACCGTATATCACATAAATAACATCTTACTAATCTATTATAAGCTTAATGTAATGTAAGATACTTAGAGGTGCAAACTATTATATAAAAAGGATTGTATCCTAAAATTTGTAGGAAACAGCTAATATATCACTGATCACTAGGTAAAATCATGGGGAAAACACTACATTTTAATGGGTTATAGCAATTATATAAGGAAAACTGATTGTATATATACAATAAACGCTACAGTTTACAAGAAAAACTATGGAAAAAAAGAATGCATATACCGTTATATCACAATCAATAACCTCTTACTTTTCTATTTAATAGGCTTAATGTAATGTAAGCTACTTATTAGGTGCCAAAATATTCTAAAAAGAGGATTTTTCTACTTCAATTTGTAGGAAAACAGCTATATATCACTGATAACTAGCTAAAATCATTGAAAACACTACATGTTATGGGTTATAGCAATATAAAAGTAAAACTATTTTGTATATATTACAATACGGACAGTTAGAAGAAAACTATGAAAAAAAACGCTTGCAATATACCGTTATATCACAATATATAACCTCTTACTCTTTCTATTTAATAGCTTAATGGGAATGTAAGCTACTTATAGGTGCAAATATTCTAAAAAGAGGATTTTATACTTCAAATTGTAGGAAAACAGCTATATATCACCCGATAAATAGCTAAATATCATGAAAAAAAACATACATTTTATGGGGGGGGTTATAGCAATATGATAAGTAAACCTCCACTGTATATATATACAATAACGCTTCAGTTTACAAGTAAACTATGAAAAAACGGTGCAATACTAACCGTTATATCACAATAAATAACCTATTACTCTTCTATTTATTAGCTTTTAATGTAATGAAAGCTTCTTATAGGTGCAAAGTATTCTAAAAAGAGGATTTTATACTTCAATTGTAGGAAAAACAGCAATATATCACCGATAAATAAGCTAATATCATTGAAAACACAACATTTTATGGGTTTATAAGCAATATGATAAGTAAAATACTTGTATATATACAATAACGCTACAGTTTACAAGAAAACTATGAAAAAACGCTGCATATACCGTTATATCACAATAAATAACCTCGTACTCTTCTATTTAATAAGCTTAATGTAATGTAGCAACTTATAGGTGCAAATTATTCTAAAAAAAGGATTTTATTACTTCAATTTGTAGGAAAACAGCTATATATCACCGAGAAACTAGCTAAAATCAGTTGAAAACACTACATTTTATGGCTTTAAAGCAATAATATAAGTACAATACGTGTATTATACAATTAACGCTACATTTAGAAGAAAACTATCAAAAACGCTTGCAAATATACCGTTATATCACAATAAATAAACCTCCTAACTATGCTATTTAATAAGCTTAATGTAATTGTAAGCTACTTATAGGTATAAGTTATTCTATACAAGAGGATTTATACTTCAATTTGTAGGCAAAAACCAGTATATATCACCGATAATAGCTAAATCATTGAGAAACACTACATTTATGGGTTTATAGCAATATGATAAGTACAAAACTACTTGTATATTATACAATAACGCTACAGGTTACAAGAAACAATGAAAAAACGCTTGCAATATACCGTTATAGCACAATTAAATAACCTCTACTCTGCTATTTAATAGCTTAATGTAATGTAAGCTACTTATAGGTGCAAATTATTCTAAAAAGAGGATTTTATACTTCAATTTGTAGGCAAACAGCTATATATCACCGATAAATAGCTAATATCATTGAAAACACTACATTTTATGGGTTTATAGCAATATGATAAGTAAAACTACTTGTATATATACAATAACGCTACAGTTTACAAGAAACAATGAAAAACGCATGCAATATACCGTTATATCACAATAAATAACCTCTTACTCTTCTATTTAATGGCTTAATGTAATGTAAGCTACTTATAGGTGCAAATTATACTAAAAAGAGGTTTTTTTACTTCAATTTGTAGGATAACAGCTATATATCACTGATAACTAGCTATTATCATTGAAAACACTACATTGTATGGCTTAATAGCAATATAATAAGTAAAACTACTTGTATATATACAATAACGCTACAGTTTAGAAGAAACTATGAAAAACGCTTGCATAATACCGTTATATCACAATAAATAACCTCCTACTCTTCTATTTAATAGCTTAATGTAATGTAAGCATACTTATAGTGCAAATTATTCTAAAAAAAGGATTTTATACTTCAATATGTAGGAAAACAGCTATATATCATTGATAACTAGGTAAAATCATGAAAACACTACATTTTATGGTTTATAGCAATATATAAGTAAAACTACTTGTATTTATACAATAACGCTACAGTTTAGAAGAAACTATGAAAAACGCTTGCAATATACCGTTATATCACAATAAATAACGTCTTACTCTGCTATTTAATAGCTTAATGTAATGTAAGCTACTTATAGGTGCAAATTATTCTAAAAAGAGGATTTTATACTTCCATTTGTAGGAAACAGTTATATATCACTGATAACTAGTTAAAATCATTGAAAACAGTACATTTTATGGCTTTATAGCAATATAATAAGTAAAACTACTTGTATATATACAATAACGCTACAGTTTAGAAGAAACTATGAAAAACGCTTGCAATATACCGTTATATCACAATATATAACCTCTTACTCTTCTATTTAATAGCTTAATGTAATGTAACCTACTTATAGGTGCAAATTATTCTAAAAAGAGGATTTTATACTTAAATTTGTAGGAAAACAGCTATATATCACCGATAAATAGCTAATATCATTGAAAACACTACATTTTATGGGTTTATAGCAATATGATAAGTAAAACTACTTGTATATATACAATAACGCTACAGTTTACAAGAAACTATGAAAAACGCTTACATAATACCGTTATATCACAATAAATAACCTCCTACTCTTCTATTTAATAGCTTAATGTAATGTAAGCTACTTATAGGTGCAAATTATTCTAAAAAGAGCATTTTATACTTCAATTTGTAGGAAAACAGCTATATATCACCGATAAATAGCTAATATCATTGAAAACACTACATTTTATGGGTTTATAGCAATATAATAAGTAAAACTACTTCTATATATACAATAACGCTACAGTTTACAAGAAACTATGAAAAACGCTGACAATATAACCGTTATATCACATTAAATAACCTCGACTCTTCTATTTTAATAGCTTAATGTAATGTACAGCTACTTATAGGTGTAAAATTATTCTAAAAAGATGATTTTATACTTCAATTTTTAGGAAAACAGCTTATATCACTGATAACTAGCTAAAATCATTGAAAACACTACATTATATGGGTTTATAGGCAATATAATAAGTAAACCTACTTGTATTTATACAATAACGCTACAGTTAGAAGAAAACTAGGAAAAAACGCTTGCAATATACCGTTATATTTCACAAATAAATAACCTCTTACTCTTCTATTTAATAGCTTAATGTAATGTTTTATAAGCAACTGATAAGTAATATTACTTGTTATATTACAAGAAAGATAAAGTTTACAAGAAAACATGAAAAACGCTTGCTATATACGTTATATTCACAATAAATAATACATCTTACTCTTCTATTATTGCTTAAAATGTAATGAAGCTACTTATAGGTTGCAAAAATTATTCTAAAAGCGGATTTATACTTCAATTTTAGGAAAACAGCTAATATCACCGATAAATAGCGAATATCATTGAAAAAACACTACATTTTATGGGTTTATAGCAATCTAATAAGTAAAACTACTTGTATATTATACAATAACGCTACAGTTTACAAGAAACTATGAAAAACGCATGCACTATACCGTTATATCACAATTAATAACCTCTTACTCTTCTTTTTAATAGCTTAATGTAATGTGTAAGCTACTATAGGTGTAACTTATTCTAAAAAGAGGATTTTATACTTCAATTTGTAGGAAAAACAGCTATATAATCACTGATAACTAGCTAAAATCAGTGAAAAAAAACTACATTTTATATATTTATAGTCAATCTAAAAGTAAAACTACTTGGCATTATATACAATAACCTACAGTTTAGGAAGAAACTAGAAAAACGCTTGGCAATATACCGTATATCACAATATATAACCTCTTACTCTTCTATTTAATAGCTTAATTAATGTAAGCTACTTATAGGTGCACAAAAAAAAAAATTTTTTTTTAAAATTTCTAAAAAAAAAAAAAAAAAAAAAAAGGGGGGAGGGGGGGGGGATTTTATACTTCAATTGTAGGAAAACAGCTATATATCACGATAAATAGATAATATCATTGAAAAACTACATTTTATTTGGTTTATAGCAATATGAAAAGTTAAAAACTATTGTATATATACAATAACGCTACAAGTTTACAAGAAACAATGAAAAACGCTTGCATAACCGGTGTATATCACACTAAATAACTCTTACTCTTTTATTTAATAGCTTAAATGTAATGTAAGCTCCTTATATTTGCAAATTATTCTAAAAAAAAGGATTGTATACTTCAATTTGTAGGAAAAACAGCTATATATCACTGATAACCTAGGTAAAAATCATTGAAAAGACTACATTTTATGGGTTTATAGCAATATAATAAGTAAAAACTAATTGTATATAACAAAACGCTATTGTTTTAAAAGAAACTATGAAAACGCTGTCAAATATATCGTTATATCACAAAAATAACTCCTACTCTTCTTATTTAATAGCTTAATGTAATGTAAGCTACTGTATAGGTGCAAATTCATTCTAAAAAGAGGATTTATACTCAATATTAGGAAAACAGCTATTTATCACCGATAAATAGCCTTTAATATCATTGAAAACCACTACATTTATGGGTTTATAGCAATATGATAAGTAAAACTACATGTATATATACAATAACGCTACAGTTGACAAGGAAAACTATATTAAAAACGCTTGCAATATACCGTATCTCACAATAATAACCTATTACTCTTCTATTTATTAGCTTAATGTAATGTAAGCTTCTTATAGGGCAATTATTCTAAAAAGAGGGGATTTTATACATCAATTGTAGGAAAACAACTATATATCACGATCAACTAGCTTAAAATCATTGAAAATACTAACATTTTATGGTATGGGTTTTTATAGCAATATGATAAGTAAAAACGACCGGTATATATACAAAACCCACAGTTTACAAGAAAACAATGAAAAACACGCTTGGCAACTTACCATATATCCCAATAAATAACCTCTTACTCGTCTATTTAATAAGCTTAATGTAATGTAAGCTACTTATTATTTGCAAATTATTCTAAAAGAGGATTTTATACTTCAATTTGTAGGAAAACCGCTATATACACTGATAAACTAGGTTTAAAAATCATTGAAAACACTAAATTTTATGGGTTGATATCAATATAATAAGTAAAACTACTGGCTATATACAATAACGCTACAGTTTACAAACAGTTATGAAAATAAGCTTGCAATATACCGTTTAATTCACCATAAATAACCACTTACTCTTCTATTTAATAGCTTAATGTAATGTAAGCTACTTAAGGTGCAAATTATTCTAAAAAGAGGATTTTATACTTCAATATTTAGCGAGGGGAAAACAGCTATATATCACCGATAAATAGCTAATATCATTGAAAACACTACATTTTATGGGTTTATAGCAAATCTGATAAGTAAAACTACTTGTTATATATACAATAACCGCTAAAGTTTACAAGAAACAATGAAAAACGCTTGCAATATACCGTTAGTATCAAATAAATACCCTTTACTCTTCTATTTATAGCTTGATGTAATGAAGATTACTTATAGGGGCAAATATTCTAAAAAAAGGATTGCATACTTCCAATTGTAGGAAAACAGCTATATACACTGATAAAACTAGGTAAAATCATTAAAAACACTACATTTTATGGGTTTATAAGCAAGATGAAAGTAAAACTACAGTAATATATAACAATACCGCTACAGTTTACAAGAAAACTATGAAAAACGCTCTGGCAATATACGTCAATAACAATAAATAACTATTAATCTTCATTTATAGCTTAATGTAATGTAAGCTTCTATAGTGCAAATATTCTAAAAAGAGGATTGTAGACTTCCCAATTGTAGGAAACAGCTATATATCACCGATAAATAAGCTAATATCATTGGAAAAAACAACATTTTATGGTTTATAGCAATATGATAAGTAAAACTACATGTATATATACAAATAACGCACCGTTAGAAGAAACTATTAAAAAACGCTTGCA
Source organism: Chionoecetes opilio (assembly GCA_016584305.1). Classification (NCBI taxonomy): domain Eukaryota; kingdom Metazoa; phylum Arthropoda; class Malacostraca; order Decapoda; family Majidae; genus Chionoecetes; species Chionoecetes opilio. The sequence continues at coordinate 16,699 of JACEEZ010019906.1, read as the reverse complement.
ATATACCGTTAATCACAATAAATAACCATAGTGACTCTTGATATTTAATAGCTTAATGTAATGTAAGCTACTTCTAGGTGCAAAATTATTCTAAAAAGAGGAGTTTTATACTTCAATTGTAGGAAAAACAGCTATATATCACCGAGAAAATAGCTAAAATCATTGAAAACACTACATTTATGGGTTTATAGCCAATATGATAAGGTAAAACTACTTGTATATATACAATAAACGCTACAGTTTACCAAGAAACAATGAAAAACGGCTTGCAATATACCGTAATATCACAATAAATAACCCTCAATACTCTTTTATTTTAATAGCTTAAATGTATGTAAGCTACTTTATCTTGCCAAATATTCTAAAAAAAAGGATGTTATACTTCAATTTGTAGGAAAAACACAGCTATATATCAATGGATAAACTAGCTAAAATCATTGAAAACTATACATTTAGGGGTGATAGCAATATGATAAGTAAAAATACATATATATATTCAATAACGCTACAGTTTACAAGAAACTATTGAAAAAACGGTTAGCAATATACCGGATATCGCAAAATAAATAACACTCTTACTCTTCTATTTTAATAGTTAATGTAATGTAAGATTTATAGGTGCAAATTATTCTAAAAAGAGGATTTATTTTTCCAATTTGTAGGAAAAAAGCTATATATCAACGATAAATAAATAGCTAAACATTCATTGAAACACACTAATTTAAGGTTTATAGCAATATGATAAGTAACAAATACTGTATATTATACAATAAACGCTACGTTTACCAAGAAAAACTATGAAACGCTTGGACTCTACCGTTTTAGTATCACAATAAATTTCTCTTATCTTCTATTTATTAGATTAAGGTTAATGTAGCTGCTTATAGTGCAAAATTATTCTAAAAAAATTATGTATACTCAATTTGTAGGAAAACAGCTCATATATCACGATAAATAGCTACTATCATTGAAAAAACAACACATTTATGGGTTTATAGCAATAGATAAGTAAAAACTACATGTATATATACAATAACGCTACAGGTTACAAGAAACGATGAAAAAACGCTTGCAATATACCGTATGATCACAATAAATAACCTCTTACTCTTTTTTTAATAGCTTAATGTAATGTAACTACTTTATAGGTGCAAATTATTCTAAAAGAGGATTTATACTTCAATTTGTAGGGAAAACAAGCTATATATCACTGATAACAGCTAAAATCATGAAAACACTACATTTAGGCTTATAGAATATCATAAGTAAAATACTTGTATATATACAAATAACGCTTACAGTTAGAAGAAACTATGAAAAACGCTAGCATTATACCGTTATATCACAATATATAACATCGTACTCTTCTATTTTAATAGCTTAATGAATGTAAGCTACTGATAGGTGCAAATTATTCTAAAAAGAGGGATTTTATAATTCAATTGTAGGGAAAAAAGCTATATATCACCGATAAATAAGCTAATATCATTGAAAACACTACATTTTATGGGTTTTAGCAATATGATAAGTAAAACTACTTGTATATATACAATAACGTTACAGTTTACAAGAAAACAATGAAAAACGCTTGCAATATACCGTTATTTATATACAATTATATAACCTCGTCTACTCTTTATTATAGTTTAATGTAATGTAGCTACTTATATTTGCAAATTATTATCTAAAAAAAAGGATTGAACTTCAATTTGTAGAAAAAACAGCTATATATCATGATTCAACTAGGTGTAACAAATCATTGAAAAGACTACATTTATGGGTTTATAGCAATATAATAAGTAAAACTAATTGTATATATACAATAACGCTTTGTTTACAAGAAACTATGAAAAAAAACGGCTTGCATATATCGTTATATCACATAAATAACCTCCTACTCTTCTATTTAATAGCTTAATGTAATGTTAAACTACTATAGGTGCAATGATTCTAAAAAAGGAGGATTTTATACTTCAATTATTTAGGAAAAAGCTATTTATCACCGATAAATAGCTAATATCATTGAAAACACTACATTTTAGGGTTCTATAGCAATATGATAAGTAAAACTACATTGTATATATACAATAACGCTACAGTATACAAGAAACTATGAAAAAACGCTTGCATATTAACGTTATATCACAAATAAATAAACCATACTCTTCTATGTATTAGCTTCAATGTAATGTAAGCTTTTATAGGTGCAAAATTATTCTTAAAAGAGGATTTTATTACGTCAATTTGTAGGAAAACAGCTATATAATCACCGATAAACTAGCTTAAAATCATTGAAAATATACATTTTCTGGGTTTATAGCAATATGATAAGTAAAAATACTTGTATCTATCAATAACGCTACAGTTTACAAGAAACAATGAAAAACGCTTGCAATATACCATTATATCCCCAATAAATAACCTCTTACTCTTCTATTTAATAGCTTCATGTAATGTAAGTTACTTATATTTGCAAATTATCAAAAAAAAAAAAAAAGGGATGTATACTTCAAATTTGTAGGAAAACAGGCTATATATCACTGCTACTAGCTAAAATCATTGAAAACACTAATTTTATTGGGTTTATATCAATATAATAAGTAAAAAGTAATGGTATATATACAATAACGCTAAAGTTTACAAACAGTTATGAAAATAGCTTGCAATATACCGTTATCACAATAAATAACCAATTACTCTCTATTATTAGCTCTTAATGTAATGTAAGCTTTCTTATAGGTGCAGAATTATCAAAAAGAGGATTTAACATTCAATTTGTAGGAAAACAGCTTAATTATATCACCGATAACTAGCTAAAATCATTGAAAATACTACCATTTATGGGTTTATAGCAATATGATAAGTTGGAAAAACTACCTTGTATAATACAATAACGCTACAGTTTACAAGAAACAATGAAAAACGATTGCAATATACCATTATATCCCTAATAAATACTCTTAATCGTTTCTATTTAATAGCTTACGTAATGTAAGCTACTTATATTTGCAAATTATTCTAAAAAAAAGGATTTTATACTTCAATTTGTAGGAAAACAGCTATATACACGATAACTAGCTAAAATCTTTGAAAACACTACATTTTTATGGGTTATATCAATATAATAAGTAAAACTAATGGTATTATATACCAATACGCTACAGTTTACAAAACAGTTTATGAAAATAGCTATGCAATATACCGTGTTATCACATAAATAACCCTTACTCTTCATTTAAAGCTTAATGTAATGTAAGGTACTATAGGTGCCAAATTATTCTAAAAAAGAGGATTTTATACTTCAATATTTAGGAAAAACAGCTAGATATCACGATAAATAGCTAATATCAGTGAAAACACTACATTTTATGGGGTTTGTTTATAGCAGTGTGATACGTAAAACTACGTGTATATATACAATAACGCTTCAGTTACAAGAAAACTATGAAAAACGCTGCAATATACCGTATATCACAATGAATAAGTCTTACTCTTCTATTTTATTAGCTTAATGTAATGTAAGAACTTATAGTGCAAATTATTCTAAAAAAAGGATTGTATACTGCAATTTGCTAGGACAAACAGCTATTATACACTGATAACTAGGTAAAATCATTGACAAACACTACATTTATGGGTTTATAGCAATATAAGAAGTAAAAAACTACTGTATATATACAATAACGCTACCAAGTTTATCAAGAAACTATGAAAACGCATGCAATATACGTGTATAACACAATAAATAACCTCCTACTCTTTATTTAAATAGCTTATGTAATGTAAGCTACTATAGGTGCAAATTATTCTAAAAGAGGATTTATTACTTCAAGTTTTAGGGAAAACAGCTATATATCACTGATGACTAGCTAAAATCATTTGAAAACACTACATTTTATGGGTTTATAGCAATATAATAAGTTAAAACTACTTGTAATATAACAATAAACGCTACAGTTTAGAAGAAACTATGAAAAACGCTGGCAAATATACCGTTATATCACAATATATAACCTCTTACTCTTCTATTAATAGCTTCATGTAAGTAAGCAATTAAGGTGCAAATATTCTAAAAAGAGGATTTTATACTTCAATTGTAGGCAAACAGCTATATATATCCCGATAATAAATAGCTAATATATTGTGAAAACACTACATGTATGGGTTTTATAGCAATATTGATAAGTAAAAATACAGTATATATACAATAACGCCTACAGTTTACAAGAAACTATGAAAAAACGCTTGCAATATACCGTTATATCACAATAAATAAACCTATACTCTTCTATTTTAGTAGCTTAATATAATGTACTCTTTTTCTTTATTAGCTAATGTAATGGTAAGCTACTTTATATTTGCAAAAATTATTCTATAAAAAGAATTTTTACTCAATTTGTAGCAAAAACAGCTATATTCACTGATAACTAGCTAAATTAAAATCATTGAAAACATAATTTTTTTCTGGGTTTATAGCAATATGATAAGTAAAAACTACTTGTATATACAATAACGCTTCAGTTTACAAGAAAAACTATGAAAAACGCTGTGCAATATACCTTAATCACAATGAATAACTTCTTTTACTCTTCTATTATTAGCTTAGTGTAATGTAAGATAACTTATAGGTGCAAATTATTCTTAAAACAGGATTGTAACTTCAATTGTAGGTAAACAGCTAATATCACTGATAACTAGGTTAAAATCTTGAAAAGACTAATTTATGGGGTTTTAGCAAATATAATAAGTAAAACTACTTGTAATATACAATAACGCTATGGGTTTACAAGAAACCTATGAAAAATGCTTGCAATATATCGTTATATACAATAAATAACCTCCTAACTCTTCTATTTAAAGCTTAATGTAATGTAAGCTACTTATAGGTGCAAATTATTTTCTAAAAAGAGGATTTTATACTCAATATCAGGAAAACAGCTATTATCACCGATTAAATAGGTAATATCATTGAAAACACTACATTTTATGGGTTTATTAGCAATATGATAAGTAAAAATACTTGTATATATACAATAACGCTACAGTTTACAAGAAACAATGAAAAACGCTTGCCAATTACCGTTTATCACAATAATAACCTCTCACTCTCTTATTAATAGCTTAATGTATGTTAAGCTACTATATTTGCACTTATTCTAAAAAAAGGAGTTTATACTCAATATGTAGGGGAAAACAGGTATATATCATGATAACTAGCTAAAATCATTGGGAAACACTACATTTATGGGTTTCCTTAGAGCAATAAATAAGTAAAACATATTTGTATATATACAATAACCGCTACAGTTTACAAGAAACTATTAAAAAACGCTGCAATATACCGTTTATATCACAATAATAACCTCTTACTCTTCATTTCAATAGCTTATGTAATGTAGCTACTTATAGGTGCCAAATTATTCTAAAAAGAGGATTTTATACTTCAATTCTGTAGGAAAACAGCTCTATATATTCACTGATAACTAGGTAAAATCATTGAAAACACTACATTTTAGGGGTTTATAGCAATATATGAAGAAAAACTACTTGTATATATACAATAACGCTACGGTTTTAGAAGAAAACTATGAAAAACGCTTATAATATAACGTTATATCACCATAAATACCACTTACTCTTCTATTTAAATAGGCTTAAATGTAATGTAAGCTAATTATAGGTGCAAATTATTCTAAAAAGAGGATTTTTTTTACTCAATATTTAGGAAAACAGCTATATATCACCAATAAATAAGCTAATATCATTGAAAAACACTACTTTTATGGGTTATAGCAATAGATAAGTTAAAAAAATAATTGTATATAACAATAAACGCTCAGTTTACAAGAAACTATGAAAAAGCTTGCAATATAGCGTTATATCAAAAGGAATAACTTCTTAATCTTCTAGGATTAGCGTAATGGAATGTAAGATACTATAGGTGCAAAATTATTCTAAAGAGGAATTGTATACTTCAATTTGTAGGAAAAACAGCGTATATAGCACTGATAACTAGGTAAAATCATTGAAAACACTACATTTATGGGTTTATAGCAATATAATAACGTAAAACTACTTGTTATATATACAATTAACGCTACAGGTTACAAAGAAAACTATGGAAAAACGCATGCAAATATACCGGTATATCACAATAAATAACCTCTCTTACTCTTCTTTTCTTCTCTTAATGTATCTCTTCGCTTAATGATAATGAAGCTACTTATAGGTGCATTATTCTAAAAAGAGGATTTTATACTTGCAATTTGTAGGAAAACAGCTATATATCACTGATAACTAGCTAAAATCATTGAAAACACTACATTTTATGGCTTGATAGCAATAGTAATAAGTAAAACTTACTTATTATATATTACAATAACGCTACAGTTTACAAGAAATATGAAAAAAACGCTTGACCAATATACCCGTTATCTCACAATTAAATAACCTCTAACTTTCTATTTAATAGCTAATTTAATGTAAGCTACTTATAGTGCAAATTATTCTAAAAAAAAAGATTTTATGCTTCAATTTGCAGGAAAACAGCTATATATCACGAAATTAGCTAAAATCATTGAAAACACTACATTTATAGCGTTATAGCAATAATAATAAGTAAAAACTACGTGTATTATATACCAATAACGCTACAGTGAGAAGAAAAACTATGAAAAAACGCTTGCAAATATTACCGTTATATTCACCAATAAATAACCGCTTACTCTGCTATTTAATAGCTTAATGTAATGTCAAGCTAACTTATAGGGGCAAATTATTCTAACAGAGGATTTTATACTGTCAATTGTAGGAAAACAGCTATATACACCGATCAATAGCTAACATCATTGAAAAAATACATTTTAAGCTGTTTATAAGCAATTATGATAAGTAAAAAACTAATTGTGTATAATACAATAACGCTACAGTTTACAAAGGAAACTATGAAAAACGCTTGGATAATATACCGTTATAATCACAATTAATTCCTCTTACTCCTCTATTTATTAGCTTAATTTAATGTCAGCTACTTAATAGGTGAATTTTTCTAAAAAAAATGATTGTATACTTAATTTGTAGGAACAACAGCTATTATATCACCGATTAAATAGCTAATATCATTGAAAACACCACATGTTATAGGTTTTAATAGCAATATGATAAGTAAAACTACTTGTTATATACAATAACGTGTACAGTTTACACAAGAACCTATGGAAAAAACGCTTGCACTTGCAATATACCGTTATATCACAAAATAAATTAACCTCTACCTCTTCTATCATAGCTTAATGTAATGTACGCTATTTTAGGGCAAATTATTCAAAAAGAGGATTTTAACTTCAATTTGTAGGAAAAACAGCTATATATCAACGCATAAACTCGCAAATATCATTGAAAACACTACATTTTAGGGGTTTTTATAGAATCGAAAGAAAAAAACTACTGTATATAACAATAACGCTACGTTTACAAAAAAACTATGAAAACCCCTTGCTTTTTATCCTTTAAAAAAAAATAACCCGACTCTTCATTTAATATTAATGTAATGTAAGCTACTTATGGGAGCAAAATTCTAAAAAAAAGTTTTTAACTTCAATTTGTAGGATAACAGCTTATATCACTGAAACTAGTAAAATTTTTTAAAAACATACATTTTATGGCTTTAAGCAATATAATAAGTAAAACTACTTATATTTACAATAACGCTAAATTAGAAGAAAAAAAAAAACGTTTGAATATACCTTTATATCCAATATATAACCTCTTATCTTTATTAAAGTTTAAGTTTTTAAGTATTTATAGGTGCAAAATTTTTCAAAAAAAAAGGATTGTATATTTAAATTTTGTAGAAAACAGCTATTATCACTGATAATAGTAAAATCAATGAAAACATACTTTTAGGGTTTTTATAGCAATATGATAAGTAAAATACTTGTATATATACAAAAGCTACAGTTTACAAGAAACAATGAAAAACGTTTGCAATATACCGTTTATCACAATAAAAACCTCTTCTCTTTATTTAATGGCTTAATGTAATGTAAGGTATTTATTTTTTGCAAATTTTTCTAAAAAAAGGATTTTTACTTCAATTTGTAGGAAAAAGCTAATATATCGATAATAGTAAAATCATTGAAAACATAATTTGGGGGTTTATAGAATATAATAAAAAACACTACTTGTATTATAAAATAACGTACATTTTACAAAAAACTATGAAACACCTTGCAAATCCCTTTATATCAAAATAAAAAAACCCTTATCTTCTTTTTAAAGCTTAAGTAAGTAAGCTATTTATGGTGGAAATTTTTCTAAAAAGAGGATTTATATTTAAATTTGAGGAAAACAGCAATAAAACCCGATAAAAAAATTTAATACATTGAAAAACAATTTTAGGGTTTATAGCAATCTGATAAGTAAAATACTTGTATATATACAATAACGCTTCAGTTTACAAGAAACTATGAAAACGCTTGCAATATAGCTTTTATATCACAATGAATAACTTTTTACTCTTCTATTTATTAGCTTAAGAAATTTTAAAGAAATTATAGGTGAAAATTATTCAAAAAGAGGATTGTAAATTCAATTTGAGGAAAAACAGCTATATATCACTGAAACTGGGTAAAATCTTTGAAAACAAAAATTTATGGGTTTATGAATATAATAAGAAAATATTTGTATATAACAATAACGCTACAGTTTAAAAGAAACTATGAAAACGCAGCAATATCCCGTTATCCAATAAATAACCTCGTACTCTTCTATTAATAGCTTAATGTAATTAAGCTACTTATAGGTGCAAATTTTCTAAAAATATGTTATATATCAATTTGTAAGTAAAACAGCTTATATATCATGATAACTAGCTAAAATCATAGAAAAACACTACAATTTTAATGGCTTTATAGCAATATATAAGTTAAAACTACTTGTATTTATAAAGATAACGCTACTTTAGAAGAACTATGAAAACGCTTGCAATATACCGTTATATCACAATAAATGAACGTCTTACTCTGCTATTTAATAGTTTGTCTTAATGAATGTAACGCTACCTTATAGGTGGCAATTATTTCTAAAAAGAGGATTTTATACTTCATTTGTAGAAAAAAAACAGCTATATATCACCGATACATAGGCTAATAACATTGAAAACACAACATTTATGGCTTTATAGCAATAATAAAGTAAAACTACTTGTATTTATACAATAACGCTACAGTTTAGAAGAAACTATGAAAACGCTTGCAATATATAGATACCGTTATATCACAATAAATAACGTTCTTACTCTGCTATTTAATAGCTTTAATGTAATGTAGCTACTTATAGGTTGAAATTATTTAAAAAGAGATTTTATTACTTCAATTTTGTAGGAAAAAACATGCTATATATCACCGTGATAAATAGCTATATCTTGAAACAACAACATTTTTATGCGTTTAATAGCAATATTATAAGTAAAAACTCCTTGTATATATACAATAACGCTACAGTTTTACAAGAAGTCTTGAAAAAACGCTTTTTTTGCAATATACCCGTTATATCACAATAAATAACCTCGTACTCTTTCTAATTAATAGCTTAATGTAATGTAAGCTACTTATAGGTGCAAATATTCTATTTAAAAATTGTTATACTTCAATTTGTAGGAAAACAGCTATATATCAATGATATACTAGGCTAAAATCATAGAAAACACTAACATTTTAATTGGCTTTATAGCAATAATATAGTAAAACTACTTGTATTTATACAATAACCGCTACAGTTTAGAAGAAAACTATGAAAAACGCTTTGCAATTACGGGGGGGGTTATATCCAATAAATAACGTCTTACTCTGCTATTTAAATATCTTAATGAATGTAAGCTACTTATAGTGCAAATTAATTCTAAAAAGAGTATTTTATACTTCAATTTGTAGGCAAACAGCTATATATCACCGATAAATGCTAATATCATTGAAAACCACATACTTTTATGGTTTATAGCATATGATAAGTAAAACTACTTGTGTATATACAATAACGATACAGTTTACAAGAAACAATGAAAAACGCTTGCAATATACCGTTATAATCAACAATAAATAACCTCTTACTCTTCTATTTAATGGCTTAATGTAATGTAAGCTACTTATGGTGCAATTAACCTAAAAAGAGGATTGTTTTACTTCACTTTGTAGATACAGCTATATATCACTGATACTAGCTATTATCATTGAAACACTACATTTTATGGCTTAAATAGCAATATAATAAGTAAAAATACTTGTATATAAGCAATAACGCTAAAAAACAGTTTGGAAGAAACTATGAAAAACCTTGTCAATATAACCGTTATATCCAATAATACCCTCATTAACTCTATTTAGTTTAACTTATGTATACTTATAAGGTGCAAATAGGTCTATAGACTTATAGGTACTATAAAGATACTTATAAGGTGGCAATTATTTCTAAAAAACGGATTTGATACTTAATATGTAGGAAAACAGATATATATCATTGATAGAACTTGTAAAATCATTGAAACAACTACATTTTATGGTTTTATGCATATAATAGTAAACTAATTGAATATATCAAGAACGCTACATTTACAGAAACTATGAAAAATGCTTGCAATATACCGTTATATCACAAATACATAACCTTACTCTTCTTTTTAATTGCTTAATGTAATGTAGCTACTTAGAGGTGCAAATTATTCTAAAAAGAGGATTTTTAATACTTCAATTTGTAGGAAATACCGTTTATATCACTGAATAACTGTTAAAAGTCATTGAAACAGTAATTTTAATGGCTTTATAGCATATTAATAAGTAAAACTACTTGTTATATATACAATACCGCTACAGTTTTAAGAAGAAACTATGAAAACGCTTGGCATATACCGTTATATAACAATATATTTAAATCTCTCATCTTCTATTTAATAGCTTAATGTAATGATAAACCTACTATATCGGTGCAAATTATTCTAAAAAGGAGGATTTTAATTACTTAAATTTGTAGGAAAACCAGCTATATATCACCGATAAATAGCTGTCATTGAAAACACTCATTTTATGGGTTTATAGCAATATGATAATAAAACTACATGTATATTACAATAACGCTCCAGTTTAACAGAATCTAGGAAAAACGCTTGCAATATACCATTATATCACAATAAATAACCTATTACCTTCTATTTATTAGCTAATGTATATGTAAGCTTCTTATAGGTGCAAATTATTCTAAAAAGAGGATTTTATACATTCAATTTGTAGGAAACGCTATATATCACCGATAACTAGCTAAATCATTGAAAATACTACATTTATGGGTTTATGCATATGATAAGTAAAACTACTTGTATATAACAATAACGCTACAGTTTTACAAGAAACAATGAAAAACGCTTGCAATTATCCATTTATCACATAAATAACCTCTTACTCTTCTATTAATAGCTTAATGTAATGTAAGCTACTTATATTTTGCAAATTAGTCTAAAAAAAGATTTATACTTCAATTGTAGGAAAACAGCTAGATCCAACTGCTAACTAGCTAAATCATTGAAAACCTACATTTTTTGATTTATATCAATATAAATAAGTTAAACTACTGGTAAAATATAAATAACGCTACATGTTTACAAGAAACTATGAAAAACGCTTGCAATATACCGTTATATCGCAATAAATAACCTCTACGCTTCTATTAATAGCTTAATGTATGAAGCTACTTATAGAGTGCAAATTCTTCTAAAAAGGGATTTTATACATCAATTTGTAGGAAACAGCTATATTCACCGGGATAAATAGCTAAATCATTGAAAACACTACAATTGTAAGGGTATATGCATATGAATAAGTAAACATAAGATGTATATATACATAACGCTACAGTTTACAAGAACTATGAAAAACGCTTGGAATATACCGTTATTCACAATAAATTTCTCTTACTCCTCTATTAGTATTAGCTTAATGTAATGTAAGTTACTTATAGGTGACAAATTATTCCTAAAAAATTATGTATACTTCAATTTGTAGGAAAACATCTATATATCACCGATAATAGCTAATATCATTGAAAACAATACCATTTTATGGGTTTTATAGCAAATATGAATAAGTAAAACTACATGTATATATACAATAACGCTACACAGTTTTACAAGAAATTATTAAAAACGCTTGCAATATACGTTATATCACAATAAAACCCTATTACTCTTTCATTATATGGCTTAATGTAATGTCAGGTACTTATAGTTTGCAAATTAGTTCTAAAAAAAGGATTTTATAACTTGCAATTTGTAGGAAAACAGCTATAGACCCTGATAACTAGTAAAATCATTGAAAACACTACATTTTAATGGGTTTTTATAGCAAATTAATAATAAAACTACTTGTATATATACAATAACGCTAACAGTTTACAAGAAAACTATGAAAAACGCATGCAATTATACCGTTATAATCACAATAATAAACCTCTTACCTCTTCTTTTAGTAGCTTAATGTAAATGTAGCTACTTATAGGTGGCAAATTATTCTAAAAGAGGATTTTATACTTTCAATTTGTAGAAAACACTATATATCACTGATAACCTAGTAAAATTCATTGAACCACACTACATTTATGGCTTTATAGCAATATAATAAGTAAAACTACTTGTATAGATCAATACGCTACTTTAGAAGAAACTATGAAAAAAACGCTTGCAATATACCGTTTTATATCACAATAAATAACCTCTTACTCTTCTATATTAATAGCTTAATGTAATGTAAGCTACATATAGGTGCAAATTATTCTAAAGAGGATTTTTACTTCAATTTGTAGGAAAACAAGCTATATATCACCGATAAATAGCTAATATCATTGAAAACACACATTTTATGGGTTATAGCAATATGATAAGTAAAACTACTTGTATATATACAAAACGCTACAGTTTAACAAGAACTAACGAACACGCTTGCAATATACCGTTATATCACATAAATACCTCTTACATCTTCTATTCTATTTAATAGCTTAATGTAATGTAAGCTACTTATAGGTGCAAATTATTCTAAAAAAAAGATTTTAATGCTTCCAATTTGGCAGGAAGAACGCTATTCTCACTGATAACTAGCTAAAATCATTGAAAACACTACATTTTATGCTTTATAGCATAATATAAGTAGAACTACTTGTATTTTCTACAATAACGCTACAGTTTAGAAGAAACTATGAAACGCTTGCAATATTCCGTTATAATCACAATAAATAACCCTCTTCTCTGTTAACTATTTAATAGCTTATGTAATGTCAGCTACTTATAATGTGCAAATTATCTAACAAGAGGATTTTATACTTGCAATTGTGTAGGAAACAGCTTATATATCACCGATAAATAGCTAACATCATTGAAAACACTACATTTTAAGGGTTTATAGCATATGATAATGTAAAAAACTACTTGTGTAATACAATAAACGCTATCAGTTTACAAAACTATGAAAACACGCTTGAATATACCGTTATAATCACACACCATTATTTCCTCTTACTCCTCTATTTATTAGCTTAATGTAATTAAGCTTACTTATATTGGTGAAAAATTATTCTAAAAAAATTATTGTATACTTTAATTTGTAGGAAACAGCTATATATAATCACCGATAAATAGCTAATATCATTGAAAACACCACATTTATGGTTTATAGCAATATGTAGTAAAACTACTGGTATATATACAATTAACGTTACAGTTTACAAGAAACTATGAAAACGCTTCGCAATATCCGTTATTAATCACAATAATAACCTCTACTCTTCTATTCAATAGCTTAATGTAATGTAAGCTAACTTATAGGTTCAATTTATTCTAAAAGAGGATTTTATACTTCAATTTGTAGGAAAACAGCTATAATCACCGATAACTAGCTAATATCATTGAAAACACTACATTTTATGGGTTTATAGCATCTGATAAGTAAACTACTTGTATATTACCATAAACGCTACAGTTTACAAGAAACTATGAAAAACTCTTGCATATACCGTTAATAACTCACAATAAATAACCTCGTACTCTTCTATTTAATAGCTTAATGTAAATGTAAGCTAACTTATAGGAGCAAATATATCTAAAAAAAAGATTTTATACTTCAATTTGTAGGATAACAGCTATATAATCACTATACATAGCTAAAATCATTTAAACACTAAATTTTATGGCTTTATAGCAATATAATAAGTAAAACTACTTGTATATATACAATACGCTACAATTTAGAAAGAAACTATGAAAAACCGCTTGCAATATATGTTATTCACAATATAAACGTCTTACCTCTTCTATTTAATGGCTTAATGTAATGTAAGGTACTTGATAGTTGCAAACTATTCTAAAAAAAGGATTCTATAATTTCAATTTGTAGGAAAACAGCTTATCATATACTGATAACATCTAAAATCATTGAAAACACTACATTTTATGGTTTATAGCAATATAATAAGTAAAACTACTTGTATATATACATAACTCTACAGTTTAAACAAAAACAATGAAAACAGCTTGCAATATACCGTTATATTCACAATAAATAACCTCTTACTCTTCTATTTTAATAGCTAATGTAATGTAAGCTACTTATATTTGGCAAATTAAATTCTAAAAGAATGATTTTTATATACTTCAATTTGTAGGAAAACAGCTATATATCACCGATAAATAGCTAAATCATGAAACAACTACATTTTATTGGTTATAGCAATATAATAAGTAAAACTACTTGTATATATACAATAACCTACAGTTTACAAGAAACTATGAAAACGCTTGCAAAAACCGGTTATATCACAATAAATAACATCTTACTCTTCTATTTAATAGCTTCAATGTATGTAGCTACGTTTAGGTGCAAATTATTCTAAAAAGAGGAATTTTATACTTTCAATTTGTAGGAAAACAGCTATATACCCGATAAATAGCTAACATCATTGAAAACACTACATTTTGGTTATAGCAATATGATAAGTAAAACTACTTGTATATATACAATAACGCTACAGTTTTACAAGAAATATGAAAAAATGCTTGGAGTATAAGCCGTTATAATCACAATAAATTTCTCTTACTCTTTCTATTTATTAGCTTAATGTAATGTAAGCTACTTATAGGTGCAAATTATTCTAAAAGAGCATTTTATACTTTCAATTGTAGGAAACAGCTATATATCACCGATAACATAGCTAATTATCATTGAAAACACTAACATTTTTATGGTTTTTATAGCAATATAATAGTAAAATTACTTGTATATATACACTAACGCTACAGTTTAGAAGAAACTATGAAAAAGCAGGTATTATACCTTTATATGTCAATAAATAACCTCTTACTCTTCTATTTATTAGGCTTAATGTAATGTGTAATGGTGGGGTGATCGGTTATAGGTGCAATTATTCTAAAAAAGTTTTGTATACTTTCAATTTGTATTGGGGTAGAGAACAGCTATAATATCACTGATAATAGCTAATATCTTGAAAACACTACATTTTATGGGTTTATTAGCAATATGATAAGTAAAACACTTGTATTATCCAATACGCTACGTTTCCAAGAACCTATGAAAACGCTTGCAATTTACCGTTATATCACAAATAAATAACCTCTTACCTCTTCTATTAATAGCTTAATGTAATGGTTAAGCTACTTGATTTTGCAAATTTTCTAAAAAAAGGATTTATACTTCATTTGTAGGAAAACAGCTAGATATCACTGTAATAGCTTAAAATCATTGGAAAACACTACATTTTATGGGTTTTAAAACATATAATAAGTAAAACTACTTGTAAATATCAATAACGCGACAGTTTTACAAGAAACTACTATGAAAACGTTTTGACTAAAAACGTTATATCACAATAAATAACCTCTTACTTTCTTCTATTTAAAAGCTTAATGTAATGTAAGCTACGTATAGGTGCAAAATTATTCTAAAGAGCATTTTTATACTTCATTTGTAGGCAAACAGATATATATCACCGAAATAAATAGCTAATATCTTGAAAACAACTACATTTTATGGGTTTATAGCAATATAAATCAGTAAAACTACTTGTGATATTTACAATAACGCTACAGTTTTTAGCAGAAACTATGAAAAACGCACATGCAATATACCGTTATATCACAATAAATAAAACCTCTTACTCTTCTATTTATTAGCTTAATGTAATGTAAGCTACTTATAGGTGCCAAATTATTCTAAAAAAGGTTTGTAACTTTTCAATTTGGTAGGACAACAGCTATATATCACTGATAAATCGCTAATATCATTGAAAACACTACTTTTTGGGTTTTCATAGCATATGATAGTAAAACTACTTGTATATATACAATAACGCTACATTTCCAAGAAAACTATGAAAACGCTTGCAATATACCGTTATATCACATAATAACCTCTTACCTCACATATTTATTAGGATAATGTAGTGTAAGCTACTTATAGGCGCAAATTATTCTAAAAAAAGGATTGGATATTCAATTTTAGGAAAACAGCTTTTATCACCGGGGATAAATGCTAAATTATCTTTGAAAACCTCATTTTATGGGTTTAATAGCAATATGATAAGTAAAACTAACTTGTTATATATACAATAACGCTTCAGTTTACAAGAAACTATGAAAAAACGCTTG
>JACEEZ010019905.1:153127-163755 GCA_016584305.1 Chionoecetes opilio | reverse complement strand
ACCGTTGCTGCCTTGCATATGTCCACCATTCAGCGAGACTTTTCACGCGGACGTAAAAGCCGTTGAAAGTCTCTTCCGCCGCCTATTTGCAGCTGAACAGGTCCTGCGACGTAATGCCTCGTTTGTCTGACTTTTCACGTGAGCCTCTAAGGCGTCCAATACCTCTGTGACCGGCTGGGTGTGTTGTTAGTGACTTGGAGGCTGTACTGCAGTGTGTGCAACACTTCAGGAGAGAGACACATCCGTAGCTGGATATGTTGTTTCGGCGGAGAGAGAGTTGACAGGTCAATCATGGTTGCATAATCAGTCCATTTCCTACGCCATTCCCGAAACGCCTGAAAGTTCACGTCTGGGAGTAGGGGTGGCGGGGGATGGATGACAGCTTTGCTTGACAAGGGGCGGTGTGGCTGGGCGGAGCGGAGCGGGGATCCTTGCGCGGGGATGTGTGTTGTGTCTAGTGTTGCTGGTACTTGACCGGGGTGCTGTTGGCCTGTGAGTGTACCAAGCAACTCACGGAATTCATTCATCCGCTGTGCATCCTCAGTCCGGCGCCGTTCTGCCTCGTCGGCATGTCGCTGTTCCTCGTCTTCGCGACGCCTGTCTTCAAGGAATCGAATAAGTTGTAGGGTTTCCATTTGTGTCTGTTGCTGTCCGTCTGGTTGTTGTGTGCCTTCTGCTTGCTGCCGTGTCACTGGGGGCGCCATGGCTAGTCTGTATAGAGAGAACGGGCAACCCTCGAATTCTCCTCTGTATTGACTTGAGGGCAATGACGTAAATCGCCAGGAAGGCACACCAGGCACTGTGGTGTGTGTGTGTGTGTGTGTGCTGGGCTGCTTTCTGCTCCCCGCGCGATTCTCGCGGCACGGGAAGGCTCGAGCTCCCTCAATCAGTAGTCACTAGTCAGTGCTCTCTGAGCTTGCAGTATGAGTAGATGTGTTGCACTGCGCTCCGCTGGGGCGTGGGATGGTGATAATTAAACCATTTCCCAAGCACGCCATGATCAAGCAATGCACAAACACTGTTTAACACTCACTGCACTCGGCGTCGTTAGCACTACACAACATAGGGCTTTAGCACGTCACACGTTCACAGGATGAAATAATACATCCACAGCGAAGCCGGTTGGTTGTTTTCACATGACTTGTAGTATTGGGGAGGCGGTAGCAGTTAGAGTCTCCGACTGGCGTTCTCGGTGACCCGAGTTCGATCCCGAAGAAACCCAAAACCTTTCTGCACCGTCGAGTGGCCTAAGAATACCCACATGCCCTGCCTATCAACTCTACCTTCGACTGCGAGTGCATCGGAGGACACAGGGGGGCGGCATGAGCCTCACAGGCGTCACTATAAGAAACCTGCCTGCGCCACCAACGAGCGAGGACCAACCATCAGAACCCTCAAGTGAACCTCCAGAGCCTACCATCCGAGCCCTGGGTCACCACTGCCTACAGGCGCTATAGGCACAGATGTATAAAAAAAAAAAAAAAAAAATTCACTGCACTCAGTAGCTGTTTACGCACTGCGCCATGTATGCTTGTGAAGTCCAAGGGTTCAGGGAAGCTCGTAGACTATCTTTATAGGTCTTATTCAGCTAAATATGAGTACAGCTATTACAAGCACAGCGTGACGCGAACGGACCAAGTCTAGTAATGCACTGACTCCCCGATGCTGCCCGGGGCTGTGCCTGCCCGGTGCATAGGTTGCCATGTATCCCAATCCACAAAAATCATTACTTGTTGCAATCCTTGTGTAGACTTCATGGCTCCAGTTGTCATTTCTTTGGTCACACTTGTGAAGAATTCTTTGTCGAAATCCAATAAGTGTCACTTGATAAACATGGCCTTGATCAGGATGCATCTCGTCCTTTTTAGCTGCCTGTCCACATTAGTCCGGCAGATAAACGCAAAATACGTGCTTGACTTCTTTTTGGAGTATACAGTTTTTTTTATGTTGATTATTGATGGTAAGGGCATATATATTCAGAAACTGCCGGATCATACTTGTCATACTTGAGCAATTTGTGCTGGGAGGCGAAATCAAAGATGGTCGCATCGAATCTGGGAAAATCTATTTTCCTCATATCTTCGTAACTATATGAGATTAGAAACACGAATGACAGGTCCTTCTATATGTTTTTAGGCATCAAGATTACAATGCAGCCATTATATGTCAATAAAAACACACAAAAAACAAGATGGCCGCCATAAATGTGTTTTTCATTGCAGAAAATTGACTTTCTCAACAGCCATTGCTACATGGCATGTTAAAAGCTGGTTCAAGTATTGTAGTATAAACTGTGTACATATTCGCGATGTTCTGCTGACGTGTGAGGGGGTGTTGGTGTGCTCGTGTGCGGGATTTCCCCAGACGTGGATTCCCCAGACGTGTTGTGCGCTGCGAGGCGGCTGGCTGGCGATTTTTTTTTTTCCAAACAGGTTCGTAAACTTTCGGTTAAGGTTAGTTAGGTTAGTGTAGGTTCAGTTATACTTTCCACTGGTAAACTTGTGTTGTGAATCACAATGAGGTTATTTTCAAGAAAATCCTGTGGTTAGTTTCGGAGCTACAGCCATGCATAGAGGGCCGCCAACCCTTGCAAACTCGTTAGGGAAAAAAAAATGGCGGCCGGCCGCGGACGGGGTGAAGACCGTGCGCTAGGGAGCTTGCGAAGGTACGGAGGTGTGTGTGTGAG
The DNA here is from genome assembly GCA_016584305.1 of Chionoecetes opilio. NCBI lineage: Eukaryota > Metazoa > Arthropoda > Malacostraca > Decapoda > Majidae > Chionoecetes > Chionoecetes opilio. The sequence continues at coordinate 161,069 of JACEEZ010019905.1, read as the reverse complement.
CTGTGTGTCAGTCAATACAGCAGCCGATTGTCTGCCGACAAGTATATAATCTTGTTAATTGATGTTTAGACATATACATGCAGAAACTGACAGGCGACATTTTGTCACAATTGAGCAACTTTTGCTGGGTCACAAATTCAAGATGACCGCCACCGATTCTGGGGATATATAATTCACCTCGTATCTTCGTTACTAAATGAGCTAGAAACGTGAATAAAAGGTCATTTTATATGTTTTCAGGCATAAGGAATCCAATGGCGCTATGATTTTTAGAATAAAACCCAAAACAATCAAGATAGCCGCCATATAAAACATGTGTAATTAAGTTTATAATGAAATATTTTGTTTGTTTCTAAGTATTTGCAATGGTACTGTGCGGTGTGGTGGTACTTTTAAGTCATGGCCAGTGAGTGCTTCTTCAAATGGAGGTTTGCGTGTGATGACAAGCCAGAAAAACTGATCGAGTCTGGACTGAGAAGAATTGAAACCATCATCAAGTGCAGCAAAATATATCTCGACGGTAAACATCAAGTACTTGAGGACTCTGTGCAAGAGGATCGTGACTTTACTGTGAAATGACATAAGAGCTGTGTATGTACAATACATCCAACACTCAGATACAGAGACATCTCAAAAGAACAAAACAAAATGAAGGACCTTCTGTGATTCCCCCAAGAAAAACACGACTTTCAGTGCTTCAAGCTTTAGCTTTCAGGAACAATGTTTATTCTGTGGGGAGGAATGTACGTGGGATAAAGATACAAAGAATCCTGCTCGGTGGAAGCCAGCATACCTGTGTCGAGAAATTGCACGAAAAGGAGAAAAATCGCTAAAGCAGTATCTGCTAGAAGCATGTGATTACAGGGATGACGAGTGGGCCACCACTGTGAGAGTGCGCATATAGGGAGCCATCAGTGACTTACACGCAGCAGACGCACGATACCATGTCTCATGCAGATGCAAGTTTACAGGACAGAGAGCACTTACACGTGCTGCAGGTCGACATCAAACTCTGTAGAGGTGGATGATGCTGACACGAGCTGACACCAATCCCAACATCAATGTTCACAGATGCAGGAGAGATGAGATGCTCAACAGGAAAATCTGCGTTGAAGACTCAACTGAAAGTTGAGGTCTCATCCAGAAATGCACCAAACACAGACATCACAATCATCGATGGTTCTGCTCTCCTCTGGGTGATACACTGGCCTGTGGGGGTACAGTAAAAACGTATGTGTCAAACTTCAGACAACATATTGAGAGGAAGCTGCAAAAAGGAGATGGTGTACTTGGTGTTTGATCGGTACTATGAGTACAGCACAAAAGGTGTCACAAGAAGTGCGAGGAACACTGAAGCCAGTAGAGTTTCACCAGCTCAAGGTTACAACGGAGCTGCCATCACAGAAAGTAGTCCTGACTGTCACTGAAAACAAGAAGCAGCTCACTGACATAATCTGCACTGAACTCAAAGGAGACGTTTCGTTCCATCGAAACCACATACAGAATCACAAGCTGATCATCACATCCCAAGACAAAACTCCGATTGAGATCAGCAATGGAGGACTTATTATCAAACAGAGGGGATATGAACACTACACATGAAGAGGCAGATATCATCATCGTTCAACAAATGCTCATGGCTGCAAAGGAGAAACCCACAAGCATCACCGTCTTATCAGATGACACAGACGTGTTTGTACTGCTTCTACATTTACTATCTGGAGATGGTCTTAAGTTCATGGTAAGTATGGAATCTCCAATCAAAGATCGAGCAATAGTCGATATCGGCAAGACCGTTGAGAAGCACATAGATATCATACCAGAAATCCTAGCTGCTCATGCACTTTCTGGTTGCGACACAGTTGCTTGCTGTTTCGGCATTGGAAAAAGCACCGTTCTGAAAGCTGTAAGAAGTGGACTTCTTCTGTCACTTCTGGGACAAATTGATGTTTCGCTGCCCTCGGTGATACAGCAGGCAACGAAATTCATGACTGCTTGCTATGGACAGAACAACAGTGACACGATGTCAAATGCACGACTCAGTGCTTGGGCAGCAAAAACAGGCAAAGGGTATACATCAACACCAAAATTATGCTCTCTACCACAGACCAGCGAGGCCTTCGAGGAAACGTGAAACGTGCGCATCATCAAGCATCCATATGGCGCGCCGTGAAAGACGCGGATCCACCAGAACTGGGCGTTGAAAAATATGGATGGAAGAAAGATGAAACCAACAGATCACTTGTACCTATGACAGTCCCGGATACAGTCAGCCTTGCACCAGATGCTGTCTTGCGACTGATCAGGTGTGGATCCGAGAGTGACACACCTTGTCGTTCATCCAGATGTGGTTGCCGGAGTGCCGATCTGCCGTGCACAATGTTCTATGCCTGTCACGATGGAATTTGCTGCAACACAAATGCTTTGTGACTAGTGACAGTGACTATCAGTCCAAAAAATCAAAATCCATATCTTACTTTTAACAGAATACATAAATGTTTTCAGTGATTAAACCAACAAGTTGTGTCTCATGTAATTAAACCAGAAATTAACTCATGCGTCGTTGCAATACATGAAAAATAATATACAAATAAGCGTTTATTTTTGAATAATATCACACAAACCTGCTAATCCGTGCTAGTGCATGTCATTGATCAGATCTAGTAAAGGCTGTTGAGAAAGTCAATTTTCTGCAATGAAAAACACATTTATGTCGGCCATCTTGTTTTTGTGTGTGTTTTATTTAAAATAATAATGGCAACATTGTTATCTTGATGCCTGAAAACATATAAAAGGACCTGTCATTCGTGTTTCTATCTCATATAGTACGAAGATATGAGGAAAATAGATTTTCCCAGATTCGATGGCGACCATCTTTGATTTCGCCTCCTAGCACAAATTGCTCAAGTATGACAAGGTGTCATCCGGCAGTTTCTGAATATATATGCCCTTACCATCAATAATCAACATTAAAAAAAACTTTATACTCCAAAAAGAGGTCCCATGGTACTTCTTCCGGACTACATACAAAACAATGATCTTTCCAAGAAAATGGCTCCATGCTTGATCTGAGTCTATTGTTAGGAGCATTTGAGGATCACGCTTCGTCAGCGCGGAAGGTGACTTTTCGTTTCATGTCAGTAAAATTGCAATCTTTTTGGACCAAACACCTCTACATTTTGTTCTATGCACTTAGATATATAAGACTCCAGGTCCGGGCGTTCACGAAGTTGCAGTAATGTAGCACAGTATTCAGTCCTTTTGAGCCCACCACAACTTTTTCTGATGAAAGGAAGCTTTTGAGGCATATCACACACTTTTCAGGATAGAAGGCTTCCTCAGCCATGACTGAAAGTACAAAAAATCATGATATGAATGAAATTGACTTTCAGCTACAAAAAACATCTTCAAGCAAAATAGTCATAAACGTATTTTAGCAGGTAAAAACGTACACTGCAATCAACATTTTCTAAGTGTAAAACTGTAATTTACTTACTTGTGAAGAGCAAGACATTCCAGCAATCATTGTATATAGATTTCAGAGGAAAAGCTAGTGACGTCATCAGTGACGTCATCAACGATAAATTTTTAATTTACAATATTAATTTTCATAAATTTTGTGTGATGTATGCAAAGTTATATCAATAAAAACGAAATGAAATTAGTCCAGGGGACATTAGGGTTTGACTTAGAAAAAATTCCTAACAAGCTGATTTTTTCAGGATTCACATGAAATGGCAATCTTAACAACATACTAAAAATCCCATGGAATTCGAGACCAGTAAAGCCCTGAAATGCAAGATGGCACCCATGACGTCATTTGCGTAAATGGAAATATTGACATATCCGTAACTTTTCACCCAGATATCATAAGTTAATGTGTGTACATCAAAACATATGCTTGCGACCACAAGGAATTCGTTTATTTGCATTTCCCACCATATATGGGTCAACAAACACCATCAAAGTACGAGGACAAGATGCTGTAGTGAATCCAACACTTCTTTTCCTGCGCATAACATGTATAATCAAAGACTCCACTGAAATGGGAGAGTATTTATGCTATGAGCTGGCCCAGCAACCTCCCTCACTGTTTGATAATGGGTCTATGAGAAAAGCCAATAAAAATATACTAGGGACACATCTTAAATTAGAAGTTAGTGCCAGTACTCAAATGCCAGAGAATGCTCAGATTGTGTTAGATGGGGAACACCTTCTCCACAATGTGCTATGGCCCAATGATGCTACCTATGAACAAGTGTGTGATACATATGTAACCTATGTAATGCATCATTATGGTAAGGAATCAGTTGTGGTATTTGACGGATACAGTGACTGCCTGACAACCAAAGCTGCAGAGCAGCAGCGCCGTGCCCTGCAATGTACATAAGCTGACATACTGTTTGAAAGGTCCATGAAAGTCACTACTACTCAGAAAGCTTTCCTACATAATAAGAAAAACAAGTCTCGACTAATCAACTTCCTTACACTGGACCTTCAAAACAGTGGGATTGTAGTGAAACAACATAAGGCTGATGCTGATCCTCTGATAGTCTCAACGGCACTCAGTGTGAGTGAACAGACTGAGAGGCCAGTTATTGTAATTAGAACAGACACAGACCTTTTGGTGATGCTGGTGGCACAAGCCTCCCCAACTGCTAATATCCAAATGCTCTGCAGCCCAAACCCAGTCCAACTCTACAGTATTTAAGCAATACAATCAGCTAATAGCAGTGTCAAGTACCACCTTATGTTTGCGCATGCTATCACTGGCTGTGACACAACATCTGCCATCTATATGAAAGGGAAAATGAAAGCTCTAGATTTTATCAGCTCAAGCGAAGAATGGAATGTACTGGAAACCTTTAAGTCACCAAACAGTACCCATGAAAAGATATCAAAAAATGGGGAAGCTTTTATCCTGCAGTTATATGGATCAGGGAGAGCAAGGTCACTGGATGAACAGCGCCACGTCATGTACACTCGATCAGTCAGTAAAGCATCTTTGTCCTCTGTGTTTAAGATAGAATCAGTGACTCCTACAAGTGCTGCAGCCAAATTTCATTCTTACCGCACCTATCACACTGTGCAATAGTGGATGGGAAATGAAATGTCTCCCTTGGAATGGGGTTGGAAAGTGACAGCAATTGGTACATTGGCAGCCATAGAGACAGATAAGCCAATTGCCCCATCAAGAGTGCTGCGTATGATCTCCTGTGGCTGCAAAACTGGATGTGGTAGGGCTTGTAGCTGCCGAAAAGGGGGTTTAAACTGCTCAATTATGTGCAGTCAGTATTACGGATTTTCATGTTTCAACATCCAAGTTGATTCAGATGTACCTGGGATACTTGGAAATTAACTAAACGTTATGTAACCTATGCAGACATATGGAATTGCACAAACATTAAGCACTTGACAGCTATTTTCAGCTACAAGTCCACTGAATGAGATACAGCAATGATGTAATGATGAAGTTAATTGAAAGCATTTGTGTTATGACTTAACCTGTTTTTACAATGGCGTTGTGAATAATGTTCCACATTCTATAAATAAATATGATTAGTACACTTTTTCACCGTTGTACATTAAGTGTTATTCTTTTTTTTCTTTACATGAACAATTTATCAGTTGTTTTACTTTAATTTACTGAAAAAAAATATTCTGACATTTTTTTTTTTTTACACCAAAATAATGTCATGTCACACATTTGCCCACTTAAAAATGTCTGTAGTGATTTTTAGTGTTTATAATTAAATTTCCCATGCCAAAAGAACTATATATACAGGTATTACACACCACTGTTTGACCACTTGATGCAGAGTTACTGATTTTCCAATGTTATTGATATGAAATAATCATTATGGCCACAATCCTGAATTTCAAGGTTTTCCTGCTCTTCAATTCCACGGGACTTTTAGTATGTTATTTAGAACCCAATTCTGAGTGAATCCTGAAAAAATCAGCATGTTAGGAATTTTTTCTAGCTTTTAGATATATTTGACCTAATGCTCTTGGACTAAATACAGAATTCTAGTTATTTTTCTGTTAGTAATAATCTTAAAATTGTACAAAAGTTGACTAAATTTAGCAAAATACCCCTTGTTACTTAATTAGCTGTAAACAAATTTCCCAAAACGCACTTTGAGAGGATTTTGGATATGTTAATCTACATAAAATTGCGCTTCTTTTGATACCAAATTCATTAGTATAATATTTTTTTCTGGTTGCAACCCTAATTTTACTAGACTAATATGGAAAGTGATGGGCCTGCACCGCCCCAAGTATATACGAACTCTTCTGAGTGACTGTATATTACCTTCCCTCAGAGAGCACGTAATGCAGTTGTGTACTATATCCACCTTTAGATAGTATTCACTGACGTCACAGAATCTGGGGTATTAATTTATTGCTGCCATGTTTCGTGGCAAGACTTGTAAACACAGCTGCAGACTAACAGGTAGAGTGAGTCACCACTAACAATGAGGTCAAAGAAAAGCCCTCCAGAACAAACAACCAAACAGAAATACTTTGACAAACTTGACCAACTTACCATAGCACGATATAGAGACAAATTGACGTTGATAGACGAAATTGATCCGTACGGAATAAAGAAATGTGACTGACAGTTTACGGACGCTAGGGCCGGCTGCTGCCGTAGAACACTACGGCTCTAAGGAAGTAACCTCTAAACAACCTCAGGTATCAAGTATACCTGAGTACTTACCCTTCATAAAATGATCCGAACAGACTTTCATGTGAAGAGACGGATTGAAGACTTTTCTTCCGATGGCAGCTATCCATTTTGTTCTCTCTCTACAAAACTCTTCCGTCTGTTTAATCTTGTAGAGTCTTATTGTAGGAAATCCGTGAAACCCAAGCTTTGTGCTGTCGTTGGCTCGATTGTGACACCCGTACACAACACAGACGTGTACCATTGTTGTTTCAGGGCTGCGAGGATCCCTTGGGCCCAGCTGACCTGTCTTCTTCAGGAAGGCACAGTTGAGGCAGATGACAGCGTGTTGCCGGGAGGGGTGGACGCCACCCGCCGCCAGCAAGGTGGACAGGTCAAAGGTGCCGACGTTCAGGGCGAGGAGTTGAGAGTGGAGCACTACACGGTGGATGTGGAAGCGTGAACACTGCAGCAGATAGTTTTCGGGACGTCCCCCTGCACCAGGGGCAGGGAGGGTCAGGGGACAGACGGAGGCGGTGAAGGTCAAACGCGAGTGTCGTGTGGCCCAGGCGGAGGCGGGTGAGGGTATGTGTACCCTTGGTCGATTAAATAATGGTCAACCTAAGCGTAGCGCGGGACTACGTCACTAGGGGGTATGTCTCTCTCTCGTTCTCTCTCACTCGCTCGTCTCTCCCTTTCTCCAAATTTCAACGGGAACTAAGTTACTTTTCTTGTAGCAAGTGTACTCTTTCTCTGTGTGTATATATATATATATATATATATATATATAGTGGATTTTCTTAGTTGGTAGTACATCTTGATATTTCAGGGTGACAAAGACACTCGTCATACTTGGGGTTGTTTATGCGCAACGTTTCGCCAAAGGCACTTGGCATCATCAGGCTAAAAATAGTTAAAATTTAATATATTGCAATGCTAAAAAGCGAACATCTAAAAAATTATTTCTTAAGAACAATAAAATATTCCTATATTATCTAAAATTACTAACTAATAAATAAAATATAATTTGTACTTAACGGACCTTGGTGTGTATGCTGTCTGAGTTGGTAGAGGACTGAATGAACACTAGTTTCGTGGGTAACATTTCAGCTTGTGTGGGGCGATCGAACCGAGAGTCGGGCAATCGAAACAGTGATAGTCATTTGAGTATATGTAGTTGGTGTGAAGTGACTTGGTTGTTAAGATCAGGGGACAGATGTTTGATGTGTATGGATTCTAATAATTTAGTGTCACTAGGGTAGTGTGCCTTGG
>JACEEZ010019905.1:138127-145627 GCA_016584305.1 Chionoecetes opilio | reverse complement strand
TAGCACACACACGCACACACATACACAATTAGACATGATAAAAATATATACTAAAATAAAGTATTAATAGGTGGGTAATGAACCCGGGCTCTCGGAGCCGCAGCTGGGCGCGCTACCCACTACACCACAGTAACAGTCTGATGGAATAAGTGACAACTAATATGACGGCTTTGAAGTATGAAAAGCCTATTTTTGGGTCCCTGACAGAGCTAGTGCACTAAGCTATAGGATAGGAAAGATCACCACCCAGGGCAAACCCTGGGTATACAGGCAACCAATACCAACATCTGGTTACACATAACCAGGCTACACATAGAAGAACTGAAAAAGAAACATACGTCTGGCAACGCCGTGCCAACCTGACCGAGGCCGGCTGTCCGCCAGCCGGCTCGGAGCCATCATAACCATCCCAAAAATCATCCCCGGGGAGAGGGGCTGAAAACTTGGCGGGGAAGGAAGGGTGGGAGGCCGAAGGCCGTGCACTAGCTCTGTCAGGGACCCAAAAATAGGCTTTTCATACTTCAAAGCCGTCATTTTAGGTCCCCTTAGAGCTAGTGCACTAAGCTACCTGCCACTTGGAGACGGGGCAAGAAGCCCCCGACCCCCGCGGGGAGGCAAAAGAGCAACTGCACAAGAACAAAACGATACCACTAGTATACTCACCCGAATCAAGCGGAGACGTCAATGGGAGGCCCGGCGTCCACCACCCCAGCCCCTCCGGACGGAGGGAGTCCCAGGGCAACACAGGGGAAGTCCACGACGGAGTGGGACAGGTAACGAGCCACGAAGCACGAGGCCGTACTCCACTGTCCCCCTTCCCGTACCCTCTCCAAGAAATGGGTGCGGAGGAAGGCCAGAGACGCAGCAACGCGTCTCTGTCATGGGCGCGAGGGGCGTGACCCGGATCCGCCGACTCGATGACGCCCCGGAGCCGGCCGGCAATCCCCCTGGTGGTGAGGGGACGACCAGTGACAGGATCGCGGAACAGGAACTGCAGGTCACACGCCCAGGGCTCGGAAGCATCCAGGTAACACCGGAGCGCCGAAACCGGGCACAAGGGGTGTGCGGCGTCCCCAGCAGACCAAGCCGGAACGACGACCGGTTGGAGACGGTGGTCCTGCCGCTCGTTCTTACCCAGCACCTTGGGCGAGAGGGAGAGGGAGACAGCGGAGCCGTCCCGCGAGAAGGTCGTCCACTGGGGGAAACGGGTCAGCGCCCTCAGCTGAGAGCCCGAAACCCCGTAGCCAGGGCCACCAGGAACAAGGCCTTCTGAAGGAGGCGAGGTCCGGCAGCGTCCGACCCAAACTGGTCGCCCTGCAGGAACCGGAGAACCTTCTCCAGGGACCAGAAGGGACCAGGACGACGGGGAGGGGGTTTTGGTGGAACAAACCCCTCTTCAACAGGGTCACAGAACGCCGGTCCAGGACCAAACCCCAACCGTTTTTTGAGGGGGTCAGCCAGGGCCGCAAGGTGAGTGGAGAGAGTAGCGGAGGACCTCCCACGGTCGTGGGCCAGGAAGGAGAGGAAATCCAGGACGACCGATTCAGAGACGTCGCGGAGGCCCTTGAGTTTGGGGAACGACTAAAGGGCCTTCCGTGAGACTGATACTGTCCCGGAGGAGGGCGAAACCGCCAAGTCCCCGCAAAACCGCGTCCAACCGTCCGACGGGAGGGGGTACGGAGAAACCTCCAGGGGTAGCTTAAAGGGGTGGAAAAAAGCCTGGGGGAGTCCTCCAAAAGCGGGGGGCCCCTAGGGAAACCGGGAGGGACCCCAGGCCTTCATTCGGAAAACCCAGGGTTGCGCCGGCCAAGGGGGAGCCACCTGGTCCCCTTCCCCGTAGGAACGCAGTTTGTTGCAAAACCTTGGAGGACCTGGTGAGGGGGGGCGGAAAACAGGTAAACGGGGCGCCACCTTTTTTTCCCATCTTCCTGAGGGCGTCCGGGCCCTCCCGCACTTCCCGGTCCCCCCGTCAAAAGGCCTGTAGTTGGGCAGGGGGGGACGCAAAGAGGTCCCCCTCCGGAGTGCCCCCCCGCCGACAGAGAGCCGAAAAAGCGCCCCGGGGTAAAAGCTGCCACCCACCGACGACCCGGAAAAGCGAGCCCGTGCGTCGGCCCAAAATTCTCCCCCCCCGGCAGGAACCTGGCAACAGATGAAGGGTGGAAACGGGCCGCCAGGCCGAAGATCTGCTCCGAAAGGGACAACAAAAGGGCGGATCGGAAGTCCCTTGGCGGGGAGACAGTGGACCGCGACCATTTGTCCATCTCGAAGCAGAGACCCGTCCTTCTGGATCGGGTTCGATCGGAGGAAGAAAAAGGGGGACCGCACTTTTTAGTTGATTGGAGTCTGCGCTCCACCCCGGACCACCCGCCGAGCCCTGCCGGCCGTGGGAGGTTGGTAGCCCCACCCGCGGCCCCGACGCATCCGACATCAGAAGCCCGAGGGGCGGGGGCACCCACCCCGTCCACCGGAAGACCGCCCCTCCCCCAACCCTCGTCCAGTAGTGTGGGGGCCAGGGGAGGGACGGGCCGGAGAAAGTCGCGGGGCCGCACCGGAACGGTGTGTTCACCCCGGCAAGGCGACGGAACGAAGGGGGCCCCAAAGGGGAGTGACTTCTCGGCAAAAAGTTGAGGGGCCCGAGAAGGACTCCCAATGCCTCCTTGACAAAAAACGGGACCCGGGCCCCAAAAGAGGCTTGTAAAGCTTGCCGCTTTTTCCCCCGAGATGCGGACCGCAGCTGAACGGGAGTCCCCTTGCTGCCCCCAAAAGTAATGGGGGGAGAGGGGGAAAGGGAAAGGACTTTCCCTTGTTGACTGGGAAACCCCATCTCCCCCGCCACCGCCAAAGCTCGGTCCAGCGCGACCCGCTTCCTCCTGAGACGGGGCGGAAACCGCCAATCGTAAAATAATGAGAAATTTGCCCCCTGCAGACACCTCCCCTGAGCCACCCCTTGGTGAGCCGCGTAAAAAAACCTCGGGCGATGGGGACCGAAGGCAGTCTGGTGAACTGCCCCGTGTCCGATCCCACTGGAAGGCCGGGGAAACCCGGAACCCAGGATGAAAAGGGGACGCCAGTAGGTCCTTGGATCGAGGGACGCCATCCGTCCCCTTGCCTCAGCCGAAAGGGACCCTGGGGCCAAGGTCGCAACGAACGGTGGTTGCGCAAAATCCGTTTTTGGGGCTGAGGTCCCCGATAAGCCCCCCCTTCGAAGAGTCCTTCTTTTGGGACGATGAAAAAGCGGGAAAGGAAAAACCTTTTCCCCCCCCTTCTCCACCCCCGGAGGAGTGCATGTCCGACCGGGGCGGCGACAGTGGAGACCCGGGGTAAAAAAAAGGGGGTCGCCGAAGGGGGGGTAGGGCATCCAGGGGCCCGAAAGACCGTTTCGGGCCCCCTGGCGGCCCAACCTCTCTGCGGCCCGGCTCCCCCAAACCCGGACAGGAGGCCCTGGAAGGAGGCTCAGAAACGAGAGGCCCTTTTGGGGGAAGGGTTGGGGACAGTAGGGGCCCGAGCGAAAGGCCCGAGACCCAAGCCCCTGAACCCGGAAGGGGGCCCCCCCGATGGACGACGAGGGTCCTGGGGGCCATCCACACGGGGGGGAGCACTCCTGGACTGCCCTCCCACAGAAGAGCCCCGAAACACTGCTGGCCCCCCCCCCGGAAACCCCCGGCCGAGACGGTCGGGGGGCCGGGGTAGACACCAGAGTGCGGTGGGGGGGGTTAGGCGAGACACGGGTCAAGGAGGCTCCGCAAGACCTCCGAATCGAAGGGACTAATCCGGGAATCTGCTTTTGAGTCACTCCGGGGCCCCCCAAAACTCGCGCCGAAACCCAAACGGGCATGACGGCCCCTGTCAAGGCAGGGCGGACCGTCGGGAGAGGGAGGCGCCGAATGCTCAAGGGGGTCGACAAAGCCGACAGCCCCCCCCGGGGCCGGGGAAAAATGCCAGGGGAGGGAGGAGACCCCCGCCAGCTTAAAACAAAAGAAAGGCACCCGGGATTTTTGCCGTCCGGCCCGGGAAAAAGTCCCTTTACCGGGGGCCCCCCAGGGAGGTTTTTCGAAAACTGGGAAGGGGAAAAAACTCACAAAACCCCCAGACCGGGAAAAAACCGGGAGGGGCCCCAAGGCGGAGAAACCCCCCGGGTTACAGGGACCCGTTACCTTGGCAGGGTCCGGCCGGCTTTCCCGGGAACCGGCTTTGGCCCCCCGGGGAAAAATGGACCGGCTTCCAGACGGGAAGCCTCCCTACCCTAGGTAGCCTAAGGAACCAGAGTAAAGGGCCGGAAAACCCAGGGTTTCCCGGGGGCGTTCAAAGGGGGAGGAAAAATGGGGGTTTAAAGGGGACTTTTTCCCCTAGGGGGCGCCCTGTGCGGGCCCCAGGGCCCTTCCAACCCACCAGGGAACACCCCCGAACCGCTTCCCCCCCCCCCCCCCCCCCCCCCCCCCCCCCCCCCCCCCCCCCCCCCCCCCCCCCTATCTTAAAGGGCCCGGGGGTTTTTTAAAAAAGGGTTTCCCCCCCCCTTGGGGGGGGGGGGTTCCCCAACCCCCCTTCACCTTCGGGGGTTTTTAAAAAAACCCCCCCCGCACTGGCCCGGTTAAAACTTTTGGCAAGGGGAAGGGTTGGGGGGGGGGGGAAGAAAACGGGGGTTGGACCCTTGGGTGCTTTAAAAACCCCCCCTTTGGGGGGCCCCCCAGGTTTGACCCGGGGGGGGGGGGGCGACGGCACCAGGACCGCCCCCCCCCACCCGTGGGGGGGTCCGGGCGGGGGGGGGGGAGGGGGCACCCGACGACAACTCCGCCCCCTCGGAACCGGCGGGCGGTGGGCCGGAAAAAAAGCCCCACCCGGGGAGTGGGCGGGGGGGGGGGGGCGGAAAACACTCCTGCAAGGGAGGGCCCGCCCAAACCCCCGACCGGGGGATTCCGGGTCTGGCTGGAGAACTCCGAACCCCGAAAAGCTCCGGAAAGGGCCAACGGCAGGCCCATGTAAGGGCCGGGCGGGGCCGTGGGGGAGGCACGCCCCGAATCATCACAGGGGCGAAAAACCCCCGCCAGGGACGCCCGGGGGGAAAATAATGCCCAGGGGAGAAAGGGTGAAAGCGCGCCCTTGGGGCGTAGCTTAACACCACAGACACAGACACCAGCCGAATATATTTAAGACCAGCTGGCCCCGGCCAGGGATAAAGAATAAACTACACTCATCCCGAAAAACCTACAGAAGGATTACAAAAGCATGAATGGGTAAAACTTCACACACACCCACGTAAACCGAAAAAACAGCAGGTGCTTACCATATGGCCTGAATAGAAACAACACGTGTTACAGGGACGCAGCAGGTGTTGACGTTATGAAGGCAAAAAAGAGAATGATGGCTCCGAGCCGGCTGGCGGACAGCGGCCTCGGTCGGGTGGCACGGCGTTGCCAGACGTATGTTTCTTTTTCAGTTCTTCTATGTGTAGCCTGGTTATGTGTAACCAGATGTTGGTATTGGTTGCCTGTATACCCAGGGTTTGCCCTGGGTGGCAATCTTTCCTATCCTATAGCTTAGTGCACTAGCTCTAAGGGGACCTAAAAATATACAATAAAACAACGAGCGCCGATGGTGCCACCTAGCGGTTGTCCAAACACGACAGCACACTCCGAAACACCTGCTTTCCTATCTAGCGTGTAGGGTCTTTGGTTCAACCGTTCACCTCGGTTCACTTCACTGGCGGTTACGGGCAAAGAAGGTTGTGGAGACGGTGACTTGTAGCTACTGCAATTTTATTTGGAGTGTAATAACGAGAAACCAAAGGAACTTTTATTTGTGTGCACCACAAACTCATTTTGCAAACCAAAGATTATTGCACTTGCAAACTGCCACCTTCGATTCAAAATGTGGTGGTGTCCTTAACTACCACTTAATACGTAGTTAATACGAATCACCCCATCAACCAATCGCGCCATATTGCCACCCGTCACGGTGTATGTATTTAACTTTGAAGGAAAGTGAAAGGACTATTTTTTATGAATTGTTTAATGATGTGATTATAGCTAGGGTACATTGAGGCCTTTAATTAAATGTATAGAGATAGGGATGTATAGGGATATTTTCTGGAATTTTCCTTAATGGTAGCGAATTTTCCCCAGATTGCAAGACTTTTTCCCTATACTTTCTCAAGTCGTATCACATTTACGCACGTGATTCAATAGGGGAGATTTGGCCTTGTTTGAAGTACTTAAAGGCAAAACACTATATGTGAATGTGGTTAGGTGAAGGCAGGGCAGGATTTTTTTAAACCAAACTTTACTGTCACGGCAGTTAAGAAATTATATGTAGACAAGAGATTGTGCACGCAGTTAAAACAACTTACGTAAGGTATGGGTAGGTAAGGTGCTTCTACTGCAGTTTGAGCCATACGAGTCACGTAACTATAACCGTTTTCAAGATGTAGATATGACCATTTGCAGTATTAAAATCCCTACAACAGCCGTCAAGTGGTTATAGTGAGGTTGGGTTAGTAACCTTTTTGAGGTTAGTTAGGGGTTAGGGGGGTTTCAGTGTGGTTAGGGTTTGTTACATTTAAGGAGTTAGAATGAGGTTAGGTTAGTTACATTTAAGGGGTTTGAGTGAGGTTAGGTTATTACATTTAAGGGGTTAGAGTGAGGGTTTGGTTAGTGACTTTTAAGGGGTTATATTGAGGTTAGGGTTTGTTATATTTAAGGGGTTATAGTGAGGTTAGGTTAGTTTATATTTAAGGGTTATATTTAGGTTAGGTTTGTGACTTAAGGGGTTATAGTGAGGTTAGGTATTTTTGGGGGTTATAAGGAGGTAGGTTAGCAACTTGTAGGGGTTCATAGTGAGGTTAGATTGGTACTTTTAGGGGTTATAATGAGGTTAGTTTAGTTACTTTTAAGGGGTTATAGTGAGGTTATGTTAGTAATTTTAGGGGGTTATAGGGATTTTATGTTAGTAATTTTAGGGGGGTTTCAGTGAGGTTAGGTTAGTTTTCAATTAAGGAGTTAGAGTGAGGTTAGGTAGTTACCCTTTAAGGGGTTAGAGTGAGGTTAGGTTAGTTACTTAGGGGTTAAGTGGGGTTTGGTTAGTGACTTTTAAGGGGTATAGTGAGGTTAGGTTAGTTATTTTAAGGGTATAGTGAGGTTAGGTTAGTTTATTTAAGGGTTATATTTAGGTTAGGTTAGTTACTTTTTAAAGGGGTATAGTGAGGTTAGGTTTTGACTTTTTAAAGGGGGTTATAGTGAGGTAGGTTAGTTATTTTTAAGGGGTTATAGGAGGTTGGTTAGTTTAAGGGGGTTATAGTGGGGTTGGGGGTTAGTGTTTTTAAAGGGTTATAGTGGGGGTTAGGTTATTTATTTTTAAAGGGGGGTTTTTTGGGAGGTTAGGATTACTTTTTAAGGGTTTAGTGATTTAGGTCATTATTTTTAAGGGGGTTATAGTGAGGTTAGCTTGTTTTTTTAAGGGATTTATATGGGGTTTTGGGTTTAGAAATATTGGGGGTTATAGTGGGTT
>JACEEZ010019905.1:108127-120627 GCA_016584305.1 Chionoecetes opilio | reverse complement strand
ACAGCGACTCTCCTGCACCGCCCTCAACCCGCTCTTCCCCGACCATACCCTCTCTGACTCCCTCATCCTCAACGTCACCTGTGAGTGTCTCTGTGTGTTAGTGTGTGTGTGTGTGTGTGTGTGTGTGTGTGTGTGTGTGTGTGTGTGTGTGTTTTGTGTGTGTGTGTGTGTGTGTGTGTATGTGTGTGTGTGTCTCTGTGTGTGTGTGTGTGTCTGTGTGCGTGTGTGTGTGTGTTAATGTGTGTGTTGATGTGTCTGTGTGTTTGTGTGCGTGTGCGTGTGTGTATGTGTGTGTGTGTGTGTGTGTGTGTGTGTGTGTGTGTGTGTGTGTGTGTGTGTGTGTGTGTGTGTGTGTGTGTGTGTGTGTGTGTGTGTGTGTGTGTGTGTGTGTGTGTGTGTCTGTGTGTGTGTGTGTTTATGTGTGTTTATGTGTGTGATTTGTCTAAGTTAAGCTCAGGATCACTTGCAGCCGAGGAAACTGTGAAGTCCTCCCCTCATCCTACATCGGCATGACTACAACGAAGCTGTCTCAACGTCTTACTTGCCACTTAACTTCCGGAGCCCCAAAAAGTCACCTACTAGAAAAACACGGCATCATCATTACAAGAAAATGTTTTGAAGAAAATACAGAATGGTCGACATGTGCGCAGATGTACGGCGACTTCCAATTCTAGAAGCACTGTGTACATACAAAATATCAATCTAAGGCTTAACGTACAAGCATACGACCTAGTTTTAGTTTAGTTTGTTTATTGACAAAAACATTACAATAGCATAGGAAATAAACATCGTTTACATTATTTTGTCCAAATAATAATTTTACTTTAAGCTTCAGAAATATGAGTTACGTTATTGCAAGCAGACGACTCTGAATATCGTACTTCAAAATATCGTAAATAAAACTGCACAATTCTTTTGCATTGTCATTGCAATCCATCAGATTGTTCATACTTGTGAATTTCAGCATAGTGTATTTTTGTCTCACGTTAAGTGATACAGGACATCTTAACAACACATGTTCTTCCGTTTGTACAGCATTACTATTACATGTACACAGGCGCATCTCTGGTGGTGTCCTGCTCCATCTACCTGTCCTATATTCAGACTGTGGGACATAACACGTAGTCTTGTAAATGATTGACGTTGATAGTCAGGAATAAACTCCTTAGTGGTGTAAACCTGATGTAGTGAAAGTGTGGGGTTAAGAACAGATCTGGAAACAGTGATTTTGGTTGAATCTTGTTTTTCTCTGATATATGTTTTTACCTTGTCTAAAGGATCAACACTGGTTATGTTGCAATGTGTGCGAGATAAATTTGTAGCCTGGTGTGTTGGCCTGGTGACACAATTCATATAACCTGAAAAAGGGTTCATCTGAATTACTAGCGTGAAGTTTCGTTTAAAAAAATTTAACCTTCTCTTTGTAAGTATGTCCTCCACTGGATGTATTCCTGATTCTGTAAGACACAGGTCGATACTCGTGTTATGTCTCACACCCAATAAACTTCGCACTGACTTCTTGTATTGAACTTTTAGGCTCTTTGGGTTGTTAGTGAACCATGTTTCGGTGCTGTAGAGCAGTGCACCGTTCATGGCTGCGTCGAACACCTGTCGCTTGTACACGAACGACATTTCTGTATTCGTGGCACAAAACACTGTGAGCTTATTCAGTGTCATCTCACTCGATGACTCGTGAAGCTTCATAACTGTGTTTACTTTAGCATCGTCACTGAACCAGGCGCCTAGATATGAGCACTTATGAGAGTATGAAATACTAATACCACGAGTTGACAGCGGGAGGTTGTCTGCCGCACTACCACCCACCACAAAAAATTTAGTCTTTTTTTCGTTTATGGCCATACCGTCCGTACTCATCACAATATTTCATGACTACCTCTAACTTTTTGAGATACATCTCTCGTGCACTAGCGATGAGCACAGCATCATCCATCAGCAAAAGAGAGTGCAGTGAGCCTAAGAAGCCATCTGTACCAATTTCACGCTGCAGCATCTTCACCATCTGATCTATGTATATAACGAAAAGAAGACAACTCGTCGGTGCTCCCTGCCTCACGCCCGCAGTAGCTGTCACTACGGCTGAGTGTATCACATTCTTCGTACATTCATACATCGCATTAATGGCTGTGAGCATTATTGTACTGCAACCCAATGATTTCAAAACTTGAATTAACTTATTACGTGGAACTTTATCATATGCCTTACTAAAGTCGACGAAAAGTACATACAGTGTGACCTTTCTATATAGTGCATAGATACATAAAAGCCTCAAACTCATTATCTGCTCGATACAACCACGCCCGCGTTGACCACCCGCCTGGCATTTATCAATGCTCATCCATAAGGTGAGACGGTTCAACAATAATAAATCATACATCTTGGCTAAAGTATTCATAACACTAATGCCTCTGTAATTACCACAGTTCAGCCTTTCTCCAGATTTAAAGAGGACAAATAGTTTATTAAAACACCACAACATTGGGTAGCACATACCAGTGAACACAACATGAGTACCTCATCGAACACAACATACCTACAAGCTCTCCAAAGCATGAAAAGAACGAACAAAAGGTAATGACAGTCAACCCGCAAAGACACAAAGCAGTGAGGAGCAGAAGTCATCAACCAATCAGCGTCGCCCACTCACAAGCGCGGCCGCAAGACTTCTTTAAGTAGCGCCTCACGCTGCACCTAAATCATGCTCACCTCTACATCTGAGAAGAAAACATCTCTAAACGCTGCTGAAGAAGGGCTTATGACCCGAAATCGCGACACAGCAAAATGACCAGCTACGGCGAAGTAAAAAACTTGATCACTAAAGAGAATAAGACACTCTTAAGACAAGGAGTAAATATCTTGAACAAAATAATAAGCGCTGAACTAGCTTGAGCGAGAACTATATATATATATATATATATATATATATATATATATATATATATATATATATATAGAGAGAGAGAGAGAGAGAGAGAGAGAGAGAGAGAGAGAGAGAGAGAGAGAGAGAGAGAGAGAGAGAGAGGAGAGAGAGAGAGAGAGAGAGAGAGAGAGAGAGAGAGAGAGAGAGAGAGAGAGAGAGAGAGAGAGAGAGAGAGAGAGAGAGAGAGAGAGAGAGAGAGAGAGAGAGAGAGAGAGAGAGAGAGAGAGAGAGAGAGAGAGCGAGAAGAGAGAGAGAGAGAGAGGAGAGAGAGAGAGAGAGAGAGAGAGAGAGAGGAGAGAGAGAGAGAGAGAGAGGAGAGAGAGAGAGAGAGAGAGAGAGACGGAGAGAGAGGAGAGAGAGAGAGAGAGAGGAGAGGAGAGAGGAGAGAGAGAGAGGAGAGAGAGAGAGAGAGAGAGAGAGAGAGCGAGAGAGAGAGAGAGAGAGAGAGAGAGAGAGAGAGAGAGAGAGAGAGAGAGAGAGAGAGAGAGGAGAGAGAGAGAGAGAGAGAGAGAGAGAGAGAGAGAGAGAGAGAGAGAGATTGCCAGGAGAGACAGGAGGAGAGAGAGTGAGAGAGAAGAGGCGAGTGTACAGAGAGTGGGAGTAGAGAGAGGAGAGAGAGAGTCAGGAGAGACAGAGAAGGTGAGAGGAGGCATGCGAGCAGTGAGAAGAGGAGAGGGGTTTGAGAGGCTTCTGCTCAGAAGGAAGCGCAGGATTTGGGAGAGGGAGGAGAGCAAGAGAGGCAATAAGCGTTAGCAGAGAAGAGAGAGAGTCCTGCTCACAGGGCTCCTGGCAGAAGTGGGCGTCTGACAGGAGGGGCTCAATACAAGCAGATCGAGCTTACTAGGAGTGACGCCGCGTCCGACGTTGCAGGTGACACTGCAGGCTGGAGAAGCATCCAGCGTCGATGCGCGGTATCTGCGTACCCCCAGAGACGGGCCAGCCCGGGAAGCGGAGGCCGGTGGTGGCTTCGCTCACGTGGAAACACACTCCAGGAATGGACGTCGGGGTTTGGAGTCCACAGGACGGTCGGACCCAGAGCTGGGTTGACGCCACTCAAGATACCACGCGAAGATGAGAAAGGGCTCTCACAGTGTTGAGCAGTGGAGGGTAGCCAGCTTCCGTGCAGGGAGCCCAACGCACTTTTAGGCCGATGGCTTCTTAGATGTGGACTTTTCACTGGACGCTGTCCCTCACATCAGGAGAGAACACACAAAGGTAAAGTTGGCGGCCAATCGGTGGACTGTGAGCCCACCCCGCTAGGCTAGTGATCCTGTGACACTAACAGGAAAGGCTCAACAAACACTAGATGATGCATTATGTATATAATGTTGAGTTTGTAGTGTTTAGGTCTGTCATAGTTTATGTAGAACAATTGCCCTTAAGATAGGTAGCACACGACAGTGCACCTTTGGGCTTTAGTTATATGTATGTTTAAAAAAAAAAAAAAAAAAAAAAAAAGGGGAGAGAGAGAGAGAGAGAGAGAGAGAGAGAGAGAGAGAGAGAGAGAGAGAGAGAGAGAGGGAGAGAGAGAGAGAGACGAGGGGAGAGAGAGAGAGAGAGAGAGAGAGAGAGAGAGAGAGAGAGAGGAGAGAGAGAGAGAGAGAGAGAGAGAGAGAGAGAAAAAAAAGTGGGTGAGGTGAGAGAAAAGATAGAGACTGTATTTAAAAGGTAAAGGGAGAGTGTACAGTAAGGGGGTGAACACTGAACAGGTGTGAGAGAGAAAAAAAGAGAAGGGGGAGAAAGGGAGATAAATTGTGAGTGAACTTGTAGTCATTGTTTTCCTTTTTGTGTTTGTGGTGTGACTGAATGTAAAAACTAAAGAAAGTTTATATTTATAATTGTTCCTTTAATTGTTCTCTCGTACTCTGTATCCTCGAAATGTAGCATTTTTTGGGGAGGCTTTATTGTTGCTCTTGGTGTTGCATCGCTTCTTTGGCCTTGGTAATAGTAGTAGTAGTGATCGTTTTTCTCTTCTTTCTTTCTCTCTCTCTCTCTCTCTCTCTCTCTCTCTCTCTCCTCTCTCTCTGTAAAATGTATGTGCAATGTTTCCATCTCACACCGTTTCTCTTCCTTTCCCCTCCATCCTCGGCTGTTGGGATTATGGGGTGAGGAGGAGCCTTCGCCCTTGCTATACCTATGTCTCACTTTAGGTTTGATTGTATAGTAAATCACAAATAATCTCGCAGGGATGGACATGTTTGTTTATGTTTGTTCCTCCTTATGTTCCTTTGTTTTATCCCTCCTCCTCCTCCTCCTCCTTCCTCCTCTCCTTCCTCTCCTCCTCCTCCTCCTCCTCCTCCTCCTCTCCTCCTCCTCCTCCTCCTCCTCCTCCTCCTTCTCCCCCTCCTCCCACTCCCCCTCCCCCTCTTCCTCCTCGAAGCCAGTACAAGAATTTCTTTTCAAAACAGACTGGACGCAATACTGTAAAGTATATGGGTTTTTCTATTGCATTACAAGTTATATTATAACGTCCCCCGGATTGACTAGTGTTGGTGGTTGCATCAGTTAGCATACTTCATATCCCCATCGATGTGAGTTTCGACAGGGTATGCTTGCAGCCTATGTTGATCTCAAGAAGGCGTTTGACTCAGTGCATCATGAGTCACTCTGGGATCTTCTGCGACTTTGCGGGATTCCTGGAAGGACTATTGGTTTGATGATTGGTCTGTACTCTGGGACTTAAAGTTTTGTGAAGTGTGGGGAAGGTGTATCCAGCTTCTTTCCTATGAATACAGGAGTGAGGCAAGGGTGCGTCCTTGCCCCATCACTTTTCAACACTTTGTGGACTGGGTATTGGGCAAAGTGATTGTGGAGCATCCCTCAGCAACACCAAGATCACTGATCTTGTTTTTGCCGATGATGCAGTAATCTTTGCTGGGTTGGGTTGAGTCGCTGGGGGTCCTGGTGATGGCTCTCGAGGCGCTGCACGAGGAGGCAAAGCCTTTGGGACTTGAGGTCTCCTGGCTTAAGACCAAGGTCCAGGTGTTTGGAGGCTTACTAGATGGAACAGTACAGTCTGTTCATGTGTGCGGCGAGAACATTGAGATCTCTGAAAGTTTTACATACCTTGGTAGCGCACTCCATAAGGACGGCAGTTCACGTCAAGAAGTCTTACGGAGGCAGATTGGCATAGCCCACGGTGTTATGGACTCGCTCAGCAAGAGTATTTGGCGTTGTTGGTACCTATGCAGGAGGACAAAGATCCGGATCTTCAAGTCGCTTGTGTTCCCTGTCTTACTCTATGGTTGTTAGACATGGACACTAAATAGCGACTTGAAGAGGCGAATTGATGCTTTTGTCTGTTTTTGTAATACGTGTCTTCGCAGAGTCATTGGGTATCGCTTGGATCATTACGTGTCAATTCAGCGATTGCACCGTGAAACTGAATCAAGGCCTATTACCTGCATAATCCGTCAGCGCTAGCTTCGGCTATATGGGCATGTGGCACGCTACCCTGAAACCGATCCTTCCCATCGGGTTGTTTCTATTCGGCGTGGAAGAGGCCAAGAGGGCGCCCACAAGGTACGTGGCTGGAGCAAGTTGATGTTTCCTTTCGATAGATGCTTGGTATGGGAAGGGAGCCTGCATGGGGACTCGCGCGTGGTGACCCCCGGGAATGGCGTCGTAGGGTGGGCGAGGCGACGCGCCCCTCGGCGTATGAACCCAATTATCGATTGATGATATCCTCTCATTCTTCACTACGAAACTTCAATGTTCCTATCTTCTTTAGGGGCATGGTATCCTTTTCCAATTGTCCTCTTACATGTAGTTTGATAGTTACTAGTATGTAGTTCAGCAGATACCCTCGTTATAAACCAATAGGTCTCCTGGTATCTGTTCTTCCTATGAATTCCTATGTATTCCTCCTCCTCCTCCTCCTCTTTAAGGTAGGTTCACACATAACTGACCTCGTGCCCCGACCTGTCCCGTCTTTGAAAATTTGGAGAGCCGGAGTGGTCGGGAGGCAACACCTCCCCGACCACCCACGACTGGCGTCCTCTGGAAGGCATCACCCCGTCATCCCGCCGGTAGACAGTGTCCATGAGCCGACCTTCGTAACGTTGTCGGGATGCCGACGGCAAACTGGTGACACGACCTGTCCCGCTCTATAGCGTCCTCATACGTCCGCGTCCCGCGTGCGTCCCGCCCGCAATTTGACCGCAAACCGACGGGCGTATTGAGGACGGGTGCTGCACCCCGATGCAACCCGGCGACATCTACATGTTATTTAAAAGGGAGCGTGCCAGCGGTTAAATCACAGTTCAGCACGTGCCCTTCCCCCACCACCAACATCCATCCCCTTCCCCCACCATCGACACCCATCCCCTTACACCATCACCAACATTCACCCCCGTTTCCCCACCACCAACACCCATCCCCTTCCACCAACACCAACACCCATCCCCTTCCCCCACCACCAACACCCATCCCCTTTCCCCACCACCAAAACCCATCCCCTTCCCCACCACCAACACTCATCCCGTTCCCCCACCACCAACAACAATCCCCTTCCCCCACACCAACACCCATTTCCTCCCCCACACAAACCAACACCCATCCCCCTTCCCCCACAACAAACACCCATCCCCTTCCAGTACCACCAACATCCACCCCCATTTCCCCACCACCAACACCCATTCCCTTCCCTAACAACCAACACCCATTCCATTCCCCCACCACCAACACCCACCCCCTTTCCCCACCACTAACACCCATCCCCTTCCCCACCACCAACATCCATCCCTTCTCCCACCACCAACATCCACCCCCGTTTCTCCACCACCAACACCCATCCCCTTCCACCACCACCAACACCCACCCCTTCCCCCACCACTAACACCCACCCCTTCCCCGACCACTAACACCCATCCCCTTCCCCCATCACCAACACCCATCCCCGTTTCCCTACCTTAATCCCATTGCGATGGCTCTCCGTTGAGCCCTCGTCCGACGCACCAATATTTTTTACACATATCTCGTGATCCTATTGGTCGGATACGTATGCAAACTTCTCTAGAAAGGCACAGCTTTCTTGCTGCACCCATAAAGGATGAATGTGTATACCATATTGCAAAATAAAGCTATCAGAAATACCCAAAATTTGTCAAGTACTATGTTTATTGCCTAGGTTTACGTGCCTTTGGGATAGCGCGGGATGAAGGAATCGCCTGGGATGACGTCACCGAGCCATGGTGCGTCGTCTGCCAGTTGCCAGCAGCGTTATGTAGACTCGGGGAATTTACAAATTTTGATTGCGGATTATTCAAAAACGGCTGACTGGGTGCAATAAGTGACAACATATTGTTGATACACTCGATAATGGCTATACTCTAATTACATAAAATCAAAATTAATGAAATGGTCTGGACGATTACTTTAAATGGTAAACAGCTCGGCTTGCTTTATTCCTAATACTTCTAATCTGTTTGATAAACCCGTTTTTCGCGAAGTGTAAGCCTAAGATATTACTTTCGTTACTGTATGGCACAACATTACCATGAAAATTATTACTGGTTCTGTTTTTTTAATGAGTAATGGAATAATTTTGTATTTAGTCATATTGGTTTTAATTAATTTTCCAAATGATCTCAAAGCTATTAATTTTGTTTATTTCATGTTCAACTATTCTCACCACGATTTTCCTTGATTTACTTCTATGTGTTATGAACTGAGTTTTATAATATCTATACATTACGTTTACGCAGTCAGCCGCGGCTGGTGGTTACGAGCGAGCGCAAAGCGCTCGCGAGTCCTCACTGGATACGGGATTTTTCACACAATCAAGCGGCCGACCCGACCGACCGACCGTCACGCTTTTCAGGAGCTTACATCTTTGGAATCCTGCTTCCGATTGACAAGCGGTCTTCGCCATCTGATAGCCCCATTCAATCCCTATTTGTGCTTGACATGTTTTGTCTCACGTGAGGGGTCAGCATGGCGCGTGCCGCGTGAGGGGTGTCAGACAACGTTATCTTGCTTTAGCTGAGAAACGGCTTTACCGACTAAGTTGAAATTTGGTGTGTGGTTTGAGACCACACACCTAGCAATGTCAAACAGGTCAAACTCCGGGTGACGCCGCACGTGCGCACTTGCGGCGGGTTTCTACGGGCTCGCTCGTCCTTCGCCGATTAAGGCGTCTTACTGGTATATCTGAGGTATATATCGAGTTGAGGGTTATGGATAGGGAGGTACCTTGAGGCACTCCACTTTTAATTTCGAAACTGACTCCTATAAGTTGTTCTAAAGTTATGGACGCGTTCCCAACTTTAACTTCCTATCAGTTTGACCCGCTCCACGCCAACCGTCCTTAAAGGATGCCGTCTGCCTCCCGCCAACGTGGCGCAACCGGGGTGCGGTGGGACGCGGCGACGCCACATCGTCCCGCCCCCTTCCAACGGCTTACAGAAGGCGTTTTCATCCCGTCAGGTCCCGCCGTCGGGACGCATATTCCCCAACACTATGCGAGTATGTGGTTTCCGCGCGAAGACGCTTGGCTATAGCTCCGAAACTAACCATAGGATTTTCTTGAAAATACCCCTCAATATGATTCCCACACAAAGTTAACATATGTCAAGGAAACCTAACCCAACCAAACGTAACCTAACCTAACCTTATCTGATGTGTTCAAGAGTAAACGCGACATATTGTTCCAGAAAACGGGAATATGCTGTCGGGATGAGGTCGGCTATTTGTGAACCTACCTCTATCTTGTCCTATCTCATTTTCTTGATTATTTCATATTTTTCCTCTTTTACCTCCTATATTATCCCTTACATTTTTTATTTTATTTATCCTTCTCCTCCTCCTCCTCCTCCTCCTCCTCCTTCTCCTCTTCCTCCTCCTCCTCTTCCTCCTCCTCCTCCTCCTCCTCCTCCTCCTCCTCCTCCTCTTCCTCCTCTTCCTCCTCTTCCTCCTCCTCCTCCTCCTCCTCCTCCTCCTCCTCCTCCTCCTCCTCCTCCTCCTCCGTGGGGGGGGACAAAATCCGTGAGGTTGGATGAATTCTCGTCAAAATTACTTCGCGAAAGTCACAGTAAACCTTCGCTACCATTAAAGACTATTTTCAATACATTGCTGATGGACAAAAATGTTCCAGGTATGTGGAAATTAGCTAATGTTACGCCGATATTCAAGAAAGGGAGTAGGAGCCTCGCAAATAATTATCGCCCAATTACTCTAACGTCTGTGATTGTTAAGGTATTGCAGGATAAATTAGTGTCGTATCTTGATGAAAATAAATTAATTTTAAACTCCCAGCATTGTTTTCGAAATAAGAGATCCTGCTTAACAAACCTACTTGATATTTTCAATGTTATTTATTCAAACTGGGACGCTAAAATTCCCTCGGATATAATATACCTTGATTTAGAGAAAACTTTCGATACAGTTCCCCATAAGCGACTATTGACCAAGTTAAGGGCGCATGGCTTAGGGGAACAGTTATGTTCATGGATTGGCGATTGGCTTTCAAATCGTAATCAAACGGGTAGTAATCAATGGCGAGGCATCTGATTGGTTAGATGTTGCTAGTAGGGTGCCTAAGGGCTACTGAGTCAAGACCCTGAGTACTCAAGGTCTTGGGTCTTACTCATATTATATATATATAATATATATATATATATATATATATATATATATATATATATATATATATATATATATATATATATATATATATATATATATATATATATAATATATATATATATATATATATATATTATATATATATATATATATATATATATATATATATATATATATATATATATATATATATATTATATATATATATATATATATATATATATATATATATATATATATATTATATATATATATATATATATATTTATAAAATATATATTATATATATATATATATATATATATTATATATATATATAATATCTATATATATATATATATATATATATTCAATGATCTGGACTACGAAATTATCGAAATTTGCTGCTAACAACAAATTAGGCGGTAAAGTATATATTAGGGAAAACTGCGAACTCATACAACGTGATCTAGACAAACTATCGGATTGGAGCGAAGAATGGCTATTACAATTCAATTCCGATATATGTAAAGTAATGCATAGAGGTAACGATAACTTCATATATAGCTATCAGATGCAAAATAATCCGTTAAGTGAAGTACAATAGGAAAATTATTTAGGTGTCATCATTAGTAATGATCTTAAAACCAGTACGCATTACTTAGCTGCTATCAAAAAGGCAAATATGATGTTGGGCTTCATTAAACGCAACTTTGAACATTTAACTCCTAAAGTAATGACACGACTATACACGTCTTTGGTGAGGTCTCACTTAGAATATACTGTTCAATTATGGTCGCCTTGGTTCGTAAATGATTAAGCAAAATAAAAATTTGTTCAGAGAAGAGCAACCAAACTGATTCTATCTCTGCGAAATGCATCTTATGAAGAGAGGCTGCGAAAACTTTATGTTTTCCTTACAGGATCGTAGAAATCGTGCGGACTTAATATAAACTTTTAATATCCTCCACGGATTTGATATCATTAATCAAGAGAACCTGTTTGAGCTTTCTCACCAAGTGATAACATAAGCAACGGTTTAAAACTGAATAGTCAGCGGTGCATCACAGATCTCCGTACAAACTATTTTAATGTTAGAGTTGTTGATCGATGGAACAAATTACCAGCAAATGTTGTCACAATAACTTCATTTAAAAACAGACTTGACGCGTACTGTAAAGTAAATGGGTTTTGAATTGATCTGCGAGTTGAATTATAACGTCCCCCGGAACGATTAGTGTTAGTGGTAGTTGTAGTTAGCATACTTCATATCCTCTCATTCTTCACCACGAAGCTTCCATGTTCCTATCTTCTTTAGGGACATGGTATCCTTTTCTCAACTGTTCTCTTACATGTAGTTTGATAGATAGTAGTATGTAGTTCAGCAGATACCCTCGTTATAGACCAATAGGTCTCCTGGTATCTGTTCTTCCTATTTATTCCTATGTATTCCTCCCTCCTCCCTGTCCTCTTCCCCCCTCCTCCCTGTCCTTCTCCTCTTTCTCCTCCTCCTTCATATCCACTGTGTGTGTGTCCTGTAAAGACGTGCCCTCACCTCGCTCCCAGCTCGACACCTCTGCACCTCACCGAAAACGCTAAGTGTTTCATAGTTTAAAATTCTAGCCTTTAATTTATAGCCTTTACTCTCTGACTCGTAATTAGAGAGTATACATATTCATAGTAATTCATACACCTTCATATACAAACACCAGTGTTAAACTTGATAGGATACGAGTGTTTATAGCAAATTTCCTTTAACCCTAATACAGCGTGCTCCCACAAAACACTATAATCCCTTAAGGAATTTCCTCTCCGCTACCATGCCGTCGCCTCTGACCTTATGTACCACGTGCAGATGTAGATTTGCCAAGCAATATTTTGATCTAGGTAACATGGCTAAATGCCGCTTATGTGTTATGAACGCAAAACTTCGTAAGTATCAAGATATGTATCAGATATTCATGCAAGAGCACCAGTCTCAGGATAACGCGACTCCCTC
>JACEEZ010019905.1:97448-105623 GCA_016584305.1 Chionoecetes opilio | reverse complement strand
GGTCCATATCTATAGGCATATAATATGTTCTAGATAGATACGTAAGATAGGGGTCCATCATAGCATATTAAAGTACGGGTCCATAATAGATATTTAGAAGATACGGGTCCATATCTATAGAATTTAGAGATACGGGATATCACAAAGATACCTATATAAAATATTTAGAGATACGGGTCCATATCTTAGGATAAGGCATAAAATATTAGAGATACGGGTCCATATCTATAGGACATATTTAGAGATACGGGTCCTATCTATAGATATTTAGAGATACGGGTCCATATCTATAGGCATATTTAGATACGGGTCCATATCTATAGAAATATTGTAGATACGGGTCCATATCTATAGGCATATTTAGAGTACGGGTCCATATCTATAGAAATATTTAGATTACGGGTCCATATATAGAAAATATTTAGATGATAGGGTCCATATCTATAGAAATATTTAGAGATACGGGTCCATATCTATAGAAATATTTAGAGATACGGGTCCATATCTATAGGCATATTTAGATACGGGTCCATATCTATAGAAATATTTAGATACGGGTCCATATCTATAGGCATATTTAGAGATACGGGTCCATATCTATAGAAATATTTAGATACGGGTCCATATCTATAGAAATATTTAGATACGGGTCCATATCTATAGAAATATTTAGAGATACGGGTCCATATCTATAGAAATATTTAGAGATACGGGTCCATATCTATAGAAATATTTAGATACGGGTCCATATCTATAGAAATATTTAGAGATACGGGTCCATATCTATAGAAATATTTAGAGATACGGGTCCATATCTATAGGCGCTGGGGCAAGATATACGGGTAAATACCTATACCGTCAACAACCCTATAGTCGCCACAGCACTAATGTGGCCAGGCGCAATGCATATATTACGAATGTTAGCATCACTACAGCCTTGTATGTGCCACTGAAGAGGCATGCACAGTAGTTTATATGATGTACCTGTCTTCAGTGGCACATACAAGGCTGTAGTGATGCTAACATTCCTTATATATGCATGGCGCCTGGCCACATTAGTGTTGTTGACGGTAGGTGCTGCAGCTAGTTATGGCAGTCGTAGTCATTGACGCCGCGGCCAGAGATACGGCGCTTTTAGAATGCCTTATATCCATGGTAAGAATCGGTGGTTAAGATTCATGGTAAATTTCCAAATGAACACCGAACTCACTTTGGTGAACGAAACAATTTTTCTCTGGTGAGTTTTGATGTGCTTGGAATGAATCTGCTAACCGTTTATGTCGCAAATATTTTTATTTTTTTTTGGCAAAAAAAAAAAAAAAAAAAAGGAACAACCGAACCTATACCTAACCTAACATAACCTATATGAAACCTAACCTAACCTAATTTATGCCTAACCCAACCTAACCTAACCTTTATCTAAAAAAACATTTTTTTTTTTTTTGCGACAGAAACGGTTACCGTAGATAACAGTGAAGTCGCCAGGCGCCAAATATTACGAATTATAGCATCACTACTGATGCTTATGTGTCACTGAAGATGTTACACAGTAGTTTATATCATGACTGTATAATCTACCGTTTCAGCGGTTTTTTTTTTTTTTTTTTTTTTTTCCCATCACAGGGAACTGGCCAAGGGCACAACAAAAATGGGTAACACAAAGCCCGCTTAGTTGCCAGTCCCTATAAAGAAGACACTAAGAGAATAAAATAAAACACAGGGGTAGGACAATTTAGTTCGGGAGGTGTCTTGTTACTCTTCTTTTGAAAAGATTTAAGTCATAGGAAAGTGGAAAAATAGAAACAGGAAGAGAGTTCCAGAGTTTACCAGTGAAAGGGATGAAAGAGTAAAGATACTGATTAACTCTTGCATTAGGAAGATGGACAGAATAGGGATGAGAATGAGTAGAAAGTCTTGTGCAACGAGGCCGCGGGAGTGGGGGAGGCATGCAGTTAGCAAGTTCAGAAGAGCAGTGAGCATGATCTTGTGATATGCTTTGTATCTGCAAATATAACTGTTGCGCATTTTGCTTCTCACGTTTTTCTTCGCGCGATGACAGACAGCAGCTGATCACCTTTCGGGCGGCAGGACACAAAACTTGCCAGATCTTTCAAACTTGAATAGAATTTGTTTTCACGTTGGCAGAGGAATTTTTATATATCCAAGCATCTTCCGCAGCTAATATATATATAGAGACTTGTTTTACTTTACCTCTAATTTCCCTGAATTCCCCAGAGTGGCGACTCAACTGTTGGGTTAAAATACTAGCTGGCGACTTTACTGTAGTAGGTATAGCAAGGTCGCCACTCGGTTTTATTTTTGTCATTTGTTTATTTATAGCCCTAATAGGACACAGATGAAGACACAAAATGACACAGACTTTCCAGATAGACCCTTCTAACTTTCCTGAAATCATGGATGTACAAATGTAAGTATTAATGCCACCACACGTCTGTAAATAACAAAGAAACGTAGAACTGGCGACTTCACTATTATCTACGGTAGCAATTTATTCAAAACACATCAAAGCTCACCAGAAAAAAATAGTTTCGTCCACCAAAGTGAGTTCGGTGTTCATCTGGAATAATACCAGATTCGTTTTATCGCCCCTTTTATTTTGTGCAGAGATGTTAGGAAAATCACAGATACTATGCTGTAAAAAGCGACGAGGATGTGTTTTAAATAGGAAATACATTAAACACTGATCAATTTAGGGTTGTAGACGCTAGTGGACGCTAGTGGACGCTGTTTAATTGGACCACCCCAGCCGTACTGAATCCAGACACAGTCATGATCTAAATATCAGCCTAAAGCTATAGGTACTAAGCTGTAATACTTGTACACACGCGTGGGGTTCAGTCAGTTCGTACACCAGTAGATTCGTACACCAAAAAGATGCTTCGTAGTCTATATGAAACCATAGTCGTTTCGTACACTCAGCTCAGAATTGAACTTGATTACTAGAGTTACGAAACGACACCAGGTATGTACGAAAACACTCAAAATCAGTGTACGAAACAACTAACAAAACCTGTGTACGAAACTCCCTGTGTACGAAACTGCCTGTCAGCCCACGCGTGCCCTCCAGACAGCCAGCCAAGGGTCTGTTTTTCCTCGCCGAGCAGCAACAACAACCATTATTTCACCTGTTTTCAGCCTCTACACATAACCACACGGCCCTTACTCACCCTTCCCAGCCCCTGAGGTCGCCGCCAAGCCCTTAGTTGCGGCACAAAGGTCACGCAATACAACGTCGCTAAGGTCAGGTCGCCGCGACACTCTTGTTTTGATCTCAGGATAGTTGTGGGTCGTCAAGATCAAGATCGAGAGTTTGGCCTTTGCCTCGGCACTCCCTGGCGTGTTTCTTCTTATGTCTGGCGTCTTTAATTAGGTTCTTCTCTTATACTGATTTCAGTGTCTTTCTCTTTCTGCTTATTATTTCTTAGGTAATCAAAAAACTGTTGATTGTTCTTTTTGGTTCTTCCCACATCCCAGCTCCAAATTACTAAATTGGAGTGGGGTCTATGGGGCCTATGGGTCTTACTGGTATATGGGCCGCAGAGTCCAGAGGTCCCCCCTTAGTGGGCCGCTAAAGGACCAGATTCAAGAGGATGGGGACATGCCGGATAAAAACGCACCAATTTTGTTCAGGCACTACAGGGTCCTAGCTATATTTTGAGAGGGGAGACAAAACGATCCAATTACTCAGAAGCCTCCTATGAACCATTTTGTGGATAACGGCTAATTTTCACTTTAGGAAAAATCTTGATTGAAATCCAAGATTCGCCTATAATCTACCCAGAAGACTATCCTAGAAGCAACTCTTTCTATCTAACCAGAAGACTATCCAGAAGCAAACTGTGGACCTTATCCAGGTCATCAGGAGAGATGGGAAACCATTCAAGGTGACAACCCCAGAACTCCTGGCATTGGACACACGAATGTCATCGACCATCCTGTTGTCAAAACACAGTTCCGCACAGTAGAGCCGTTGGCCAAGACGAGTATGAGAATACAAGAAGTCAGTGTTGACAGATTGCGCACACTCCATCCAGACCCAATTAAGAAAAACAAAATTGCCCTGTTCAGATCGCCAACACCAAAGACGAAAGAGTAAGCAGGGTCGGACATTGTCTATGCTGAAGGATGGGGTGGTGGGGGGGGGGGGGGGGGGTGGGGGGGGGGGGGGGGGGGGGGGGGGGGGGGGGGGACGCGGGGCCCTCTTTTCCCGTCTCTACATAGTCACACCAGCAACCGTGATGAAGGGAACTGGACACCTTCTTCAAGCATGAGGAATCACCCATACCCTCCTCTTGGTGAAAAGAGAAGCGCGACAAGGAAGAAGTCCGATCTCACCAACATGTCTGGCCAGGAAGGAACGCAAGAGAAACCCTCTGGCTCATTTGAGGTTAGAGCGCTTCGATGGTGCTGCTGGTGTACCACCTCCTCCAGTGACTGGACTTCACTAACATTTGACGATTATGCAAGTTGGAGTGTTTGTTCCCCCCATCATGAGGCAACTGGAAACTCTATGGAGTAGATGTGGTATGGGACCAGGTCCTGGACAACAGTATCACAGAATCAACCAGAGAGAAACGGGGGAAAAGTGTACGAAGGAAGGTGGCAGGCCAGACCAAGGTCCCAGGCAATTGGCCCGATTTCCTTCGTGACCCCACAAACAACGGCTAGAACTCTTTCCAGTTCCTATCAGAGAAGATGTATCCACTACATTCCCAGACGGAAAAAACAGGTCTTTGCAAAATCTGGAGCTCTGTAGTCTGCAGTGGCACTGACCACCGATGCAGCCATGTGACCACGAAGAGGCAGGAACACAAGAATTGGGTCCATCACAAGATGCCCTAGAGAGCTGGATGCACCAACGATGCTTGTACGCACCGTGGATACTGACGTTATTGTCATCCTCATCGGGAAGTATCACTTTCTAGGCCAGCAAGTATCCATCGGACATCTTGGTGTCAGCCTTCGGCCAGTGGCAAGAACTCCTTTTCCTACACATCAAATGCCATCTGTAGTATCTAGGGCACAGAGAAATCCACAGGCGCTTACCAGTGTTCACAGATTACAGGGGTGATACGACTTCTCTTTCTTTGGAAAGGGGAAAAACAAGTCGGTTTGGGAAGCATTGGGGTGCCTTACCGACAAGTCACCGATGCCTTCAACTTCATCGTATTAGAACATCCACATGCACACAATCACCCGTGGATTGCCAGATTCCAGATGCTGGAACGTTTCACAGTCGTTATATAGAACAAGACCAGCCCTCATGGTGTCGGGTGAAATGAAGCAAGAAAGGAAATGTTCTGCCATGTAAAAACAGAAACGAGGAGAACATCCCCCAACCAAACAGGCCCTGCTGCGCACACCAAGCGTGCAGTGTACCAGGCTGGCATTCTGGAAACCTGTCACCAGGCCCAACAACAGACCACCAACTGTGAGGCTGCGGTTGGACACTGGATGCAGAACAAAAGCCTGGGTTCTGTTGGAGCTCGCAGCGCTGGCAGGCAAAGCGTAAGTGAACTGGTGAACGTTAATGTTGTGCCTGCAAAAGTGCTGCAGGTTGTTGGACGGGAGATGTTCATGCAAGAAAGCCAGCTGGAAATGCACCGAACTGGTTGCAGCTGCCAAAATGTGAGAAGTAGACACAGAATTACACATTATGAATCATACCTGCATTGTGATACTGGGCTACAAAGACATGGCATTCCTGGCAGCTGTACAGGAAGACATGATTTTTGTATAATGAGCTAAATGAATACTTATTTTTCATTAATGCACCGTCAGTAGATTAACCACTGTCATGTTTTGAATTGCAAAGGAGTATGTTTTAATCGGTTCTGGCATAATAAACTACATGGCATTTCGCGATGTCCGCAGGGAGAGTTTAAAGTCGAATAAATATTGAATTTGTTTTTTTTTGACAGCCATATTGGATATTTTGGTTCTGGAGTATTAAATAATAATAATAAGCTAAAACTTGCATCCAATAAAATTACCTTAGGGGACTATTCTTTTAAAAACCCATTTCCCTAATTTTCCACAAGCGGAAAATGTCAAAATAATAAAGAAGCGTCCCTTATAGCCATATGAGTGATGGGATCATTTGTCTCCCCTCCAAAATCATAGCTAGGAGCCGTCGAGTGCCTGAAAAAATTTTGGTGTTTTATCGGCATGTCCCCACATTTCACTAAGCTGCCGGACTACATGTTACGACATGTTACATTTTTCCATTTTCCGTTGAGGGTCAACATGGTGTGGACTATTCATTTTTTCGTTTACACACATAAGAGCCCCTCTCAGTAATGAACGGTACTTTCATAAGGCGTATTTTGGTGCAAGGCCCTTGCAAGTAAAATTTTACTTATTTAAGCTCCGCCCACTTATATTTTACTCTTTTGCGTGTAAAGAAAACTGAGCCGAGACAGTCCGGGTAGCGAAATTACTCTTTTTCCTGTAAAAATATAAAGTCGTGGGTGGGGTGGTCGGTTTCAAGAGCCTGGCAATCAGACCGCGCCATGAAGAAAATCTTATCAAAAACTCCTCACCCGTAAAATGTTTCTCTTTTCCTTTAATTACTATCCAATTCAACATTCATTACATGGCGCCACGACTGCAAGGATACCGTATTTAAATAGGAGTAGGTCAACACGTCTGATCGGATATATACAACAAACTAAAACAGTAATGATGTCACAAATATTAATATTCTCCAGCGACATCTGGAACTAGTATTATTTGAGGCAGCGGGCTGCTTCAAAACACATGTCCACTCCTCCTTGAACATCTCCCAGCCTTTTAGGACAGTAATTGTTTTCCATGTTCACACGCCGGCTCTAAAAACCAGTTCAACAAAATTAACTGGACTGCGGTAAGCTTACAAATAATATGAAACCGCCTGTGATACCTAGAATTGTCGCCGATATCCAATATCCTATTCAAAACGAGAAATGTATAAGCTGGTTCAGTTCAGCACAGTTGTTGGTCGGGAGTCAGGCCTTTTTCAACCCCCCCCGCCTCCCTGACGTGTTTCTTCTTGCTGTCTGGTCTTTTTAATTAGTTTCTTCTTTAATTCTATCTTATTAGCTTCTTTCTCTTCTCTTCTTCTTATTTTCTCTGGTCATCCAACTGATAAGGTTCTGGTTGAAAGCGGCCCGCATGGGGCGGATTATTGAAACTGTCGCGATGGGAATTCTCGCCGCCGAAAAACACCAATTAGACACTGCCGACGTGGGAAATTCTTAACCTAACCTGGGACATTGGCCACCTAACTTTAACCTAACTGATCAAGCTTAACGATAGTTTATTCATCCCTGAATGCCAGAAACACGGCGTTAAACTTGATTAAATTTATATATTGGTTTAATAATGGAAGGAGAGTTTCACGTTATGTTTAGTATACACGTGTTATTAATACACGTTATGTTTATTTATAACGTTATGTTCACACTATGTGTATATATATGGTATATATGTTATCTATCGGCCCAAAACCGTGGAACTCTCGCCGATAAAATTATCGCCGACGTCGGCGAAGTGCCGAGTGCTCCAATTTTTTGGACACTAAGAATTCGGGAGTATTTTTACAAATAGGACCGAAATGGTTCAATTTAATTTCACCAACCAACATTCTATGATGCGACTTCTTGTTTTGTTCGTATGTGGTTTTTCTGGTGTTGAAATGATTATGCTAACCGTTCTGTCTCAAGTATTTTTTTTTTTTTTTTTTTTTTCACAATAAATAGACATTATACATAAAACTAACCTAACCTTTACCTATACCTAACCTAACCTAGCCCAGACCCTAACCTTTTACCTAAAAGCTTGTTGAATTCTAGGAAAAACTGTATCTCTCTATGAGTTCCGTGGCAAATACATGACTTATGGAGTAATGACAATAGGGAGGCGAGAGACAATTGTGTATAGAGTCACCTTGCCGCGCTCAATTTAATGCAGATTTGGGATTTGGTTGAGCCAAAATGTGGGTTTAGGTTAGTTTTAATTTTTATATTCATATAGTACTACAACTCCGGGTGTATATATATATACACGCCTGGGTGTGGTGGTTTGAAAGGGCCATTTGTCCACCAATGTAAGAATTAGTTAAAATAGTTTACACTGCCTTTGTGTTGTCATACCTGTCATTTCTGTTGTTGTCAT
>JACEEZ010019905.1:89948-92448 GCA_016584305.1 Chionoecetes opilio | reverse complement strand
AGATGGCTATGCAAAAAAATGTACTTTAATACTCATGTTGCAACCAAGCGCTTTGTAGCTCTCCAATAGTTTCTGAACAATTTCTGTGTAATTACTTGCACGTGTATTTCCAAGAAAGTTCTTGACGACGTCTTTGAATGATAGCCAAGCATTCTTTTCAAGGTCTGACATAGTACCGTTGAAATGTTCATCTTTGATGAGCTGTCGAATTTGTGGACCATCAAACACACCGGCCTTGATTTTTTCAATTGACAGTCCAGGAAATGCCAAGATGATGTACTTCAAACAGTCGCCATCAGTTGACAATGCTTTTACAAATTGTTTCATGAGACCTAGTTTTATGTGCAGAGGTGGGAATATTATTTTCTTCCTGTCAACAAGTGGCTCATGTACAATGTTAGGATCTCCAGGTTTAAGATCAGATCTCGGAGGCCAATTCGTCTGAACCCAATGCTTCTCTCGAGCTCTGCTATCCCACATACAGAGAAAGCAGGGATACTTTGTGTATCCACGTTGTTGACCAAGAAGGAAGGACACCATTTTAAGGTCAACACAGATGATTCAATTGTGTTTGTCATATTGCAATAACTCAATGACTCTCTTTACATCTCCATATTCTTCACGAAGACAGACCGAATGCCCAATAGGGACTGCGCCAAACAAATTGCCATTGTGTAGAAGGACACACTTCAAGCTCCGCTTTGAGCTATCAATAAACAATCGCCATTCATTTGGATTGTAGATTGAAAGCCCTAATTCCTTCAGTAAACCAGGAATGTTATGGCAAAACACAAAACCGCTGGCACTTCGAAAGTACTGCAGAAATGTACTTTCTCTGGTTCGAAAGTATGATACCTTCACTCCTTGTTCAAGTATGTTTTTCTCGTTCAGTCTTGATGCTAGTATTTCTGAAGCTTTTTTGGATAGGCCCAAATCACGTGCTAAATCATTCAACTCGTGCTGATCAAATCCCCTACGAACTGAATCCTCGTGAATGTCAAAATCTGCATCATTGCTGTCACTGCGTTCTTCAATATCACTCAGATCTTCTAGAGGAGGTAGTTGTTCGAAAACTGGCACTGGAATTTCAGCTGAATGAGGCATTGGTCTTATAGCTGACGGTAGATTAGGATATTCTATTTTACTTTTATTTTTCTTGTTAAATCCTGATGTTTTCACTAAACAAAAGTAACAGTCTGTGGAATGATCTTTTTTGCTCTCGCCAAACCATGGGGATACCAAATGCCAACTTTTCACGTGTTCCTTTGGTCCACATCCGTAATCTCTCGACACACTGCTTGCACACTTTGTGAGGGGCCCATAGCTTGTCTTGATCACCGAGTTTCACTTTAAAATATGCGAAATATGCTTGTTTGACAAATACGCTGATGCTGCCCTCTGACTTGGAATGGTGAAACTACCACATATATAGCAGAAGGAGTCAGGGTTGTTTAGGCATTTACGACGAGACGTAGCAGGAGCAGACTTGATCTGAAACAAAAGAAATATATACCTATGTAAATAAAACACTAAGCTGGAATAGTTACAAGCTTTGAAAACAAAACAAAAACAGCATAAAACGAAATAGAAATTACAATGGTATGTTGTTACAAGGTTAAGAGAAAAGCCATAACAAATCCTCCTAATTCCTACTATCCTAGCTTTCTGTTTGCAGATATTGATAGTACTGACCTATTGGGAGCTGCACACACCTCTCACCGCACTGTCTCAATTGTAACTGCACAAACAAGTTGCCACATAGCTCTCAATGAGTCAAATCGTAATCAGCTGGCAAGTTTTACTACAGCTCACAAGTGGAATTTTGCTTATCTGGAGGGTAAGCTGTGGAGAAAAAACTTGACGTGCTAGAAAAAAACTGACTACAGATTTGGAATCAGCATGCCAATTTTAGTCTAAATAAGCTCAAAAATCTAACTCAACAATTTTTTTTTTCAAATTGTTCCCCAGTGTAATCTTAACATTGTGCATATTATAAAAAATATATACGGCTATAAATAAAAAAATAATGAAGCTGCCATCAGCCGCAGTATTACAGCGCTTATATACTTTAAAAAAAAAGAAAAAAAAAAGACATTATGTCACCATAATCAGTAAGTAACTCGATAGCACAATAGATGGAAAAGCCAACCGCTGCTATTGATAGGCTCCAAAGTTGACGCGCAAAATTTCAGAAGGATGACGAGTTTAGTGCGAGAAGTCTCATAATGGCATTCAGTAATACCAACAAAAATACAAACTGTAATGCCATAGCACAATCTAATCGCTGAATGAATGTCCTGGTCTTGCTTGTCTCATTCTCCTATTATTTACTATTATTTTATGCATTATATCCTAAATACCTTTTTTTTGTATATTGCCTGGTAAAAAAAAACCATCTCTCATTCGCTATAGACTTATTATTTTTCTATGCTTTTATATATTTTTTGTTGTTTATTTTCTGTTTTTTTTATAAAAATTTTTGTATATATTTCCTTATAGA
>JACEEZ010019905.1:59443-88430 GCA_016584305.1 Chionoecetes opilio | reverse complement strand
TTATTTTGGGGGGGTTGAGGGAAAGAATGGGGGGGAAGAAGCAGTGTAAAGGAATTGGGGTTTTGGTGGGAGGAGCGGAAGAGAGGGAGCGGGGGGGAGCGGAGCGGAGCGGAGCAGAGCGGGAGCGGGAGCAGAGCAGAGAGCAGAGCGGGGGAGCGGAAGCGGAGGGGAGGGGACGGAGCGGAGCGGAGCGACGGAGCGACGGAGCGGAGGGGGCAGAGGAGCAGAGCGGAGCAGAGCGGAGCAGAGCGGAGCAAAAGCAGCAGAGCAGAGCAGAGCAGAGCAGTAGCAGAGCAGAGCAGAGCAGAGCAGAGCAGAGCAGAGCAAGCAGAGCAGAGCAGAGCAGAGCAGAGCAGAGCAGAGCAGAGCGAGCAGAGCAGAGCAGAGCAGAGCAGACCCAGAGCAGAGCAGAGCAGAGCAGAGCAGAGCAGAGCAGAGCATAGCAGAGCAGAGCAGAGCAGAGCAGAGCAGAGCAGAGCAGAGCAGGGGCAGAGCGGGCATAGCAGAGCAGAGCAAGCAGAGCAAGCAGAGCAAGCAGAGCAGAGAAAGAGCAGAGCAGAGCAAGCAGAGCAGAGCAAAGCAGAGCAGAGCAGAGCAGAGCAGAGCAGAGCAGACCCAAGCAGAGCAGAGCAGAGCAGGCAGAGGCAGAGCAGACGGCATAGCGAGCAGAGCAAGCAGCAGAGCAGGAGCAGAGCAGAGCAGAGCAGAGCAGAGCAAGCAGAGCAGAGCAGAGCAAGAGCAGAGCAGAGCAGAGCGAGCAGAGTGAGCAGAGCAGAGCAGCAGGCAAGCAAGCAGAGCTAGCAGAGCAGAGCAGAGGCAGAGCATAGCAGTAGCAGAGCAGAGCAGAGCAGGCAGAGCATAGCAGAGCAGAGCAAGCAGGCAGAGCTGAGCAGAGCAGAGCGAGCAGAGCAGAGCAGAGCAGAGCAGAGCAGAGCAGAGCAGAGCAGATTTATTCCTCAGTCACTATAAGATTGTCGATAATTCACTCATTCTACGCATACATATATATATAAATGTTCACTTCATAGCTAGCCTATGTATAAAATTGTCGTAAATTAACTCATGCTACGCATACTTATATATAAATTCGTACTACATATCTATCACTTATAACATTGTCGTAAATTAACTCATGCTACGCATACTTATATATAAATTCGTACTACATATCTATCACTTATAACATTGTCGTAAATTAACTCATGCTACGCATACTTATATATAAATTCGTACTACATATCTATCACGTATAAAATTGTCGTAAATTAACTCATTGTACGCATACTTATATATAAATTCTTACTACATATCTATCACTTATAAAATTCTCGTAAATTAACTCATGCTACGCATACTTAGATATAAATTGCACTTCATAGCTGGCATACTTATAAAATTGTCGATAATTCATACCAATTCTATGCATACCTAGATATAAATTTCACTTCATAGCTGGCATACTTATAAAATTGTCGTTAATTTCATACCCATTCTTTCTTATAGTGTACATTACACATACTTAATAATTTCCTCCCATACTTTATCATACTTAAGATCTGTCACTTAAAAACTAAAAAAAAAACTACCTATATTGCACTCCTTTTCACCCTAATAAAAAAAATTCCCTGCGTTTTTTCCAAATTTTAAGAAAACGAGGAATTTCCAAACTTTTCCTACGATTATTATAATTATTTCTAACTTTATCTTTTTTAATTTTTTTCCCCTTCGTTCTTTTTTCTTCAAATTTTAAGAAAACTTTTCGTACGATTATTATAATTATTTCTAACTCTATTTTTTTTTTTTTTTTTCCCTGCGTTTTTGTTTTTTTTCCAAATTTTTTGAAGAAAACGAGTAATTTCCAAACTTTTCGTACGAAATTATTAGCATTTTTCTAACTCGATTTCCTCCGCTGCCGCTGCATACAGTTGTTGTGCTTATAGAAAAATATATAAGTATTACGTACATCCTTATATAAAAAGCCTAAGAAAATTAATAACTATACAAAAATTAGACGTATTCGTGCAGTCAAAATATAGGATGAGACGTAATTTGCATAACCATAATGATGATGATGATGGTAATACAGGCAAGTAAGAATGGAAGCAGGGGAAAAGATGAGTAATGATGGTAATATTGATAAAAATAATAATAATAATAATCATAATGCTGCAGAATTGAGGCATTGAATCATCAATAAACTCAGATGATTGCATGAGTGTCACTAAATTACAATGACTTGAAATGAGATGATAACACACACATACGCACACCATGGTATGTTTTGGGGTATGTGATTTGAAGATTTTTTTTACTTATGCAAATATAAACACACATAGGTTTAATTAAACATACAAACACACATTTTTGTTTTATTGATATAATGTAAACATACAAATGCACATTATTTTTTTTTATTGGTGGAAAAACATATTTATTAACACATTTTTTTTTTATATGTGTAGAAACATTCAAATCTAAGCACATAAAACATATTAATCACAGCATCATTATCTTATCTTATCATTATCTATAAGCATCCTCAATGATTTAAAGTTAAAATATATGTAAGTGAAAAAACATTTCATTTCATGCATTAATCATATTAATTAACTATAAACAAATCTAGCGTGGTATCTCATCAAGCATGGTAATTATTTCACTGGAAGAAAAGGGAAACTCACTAAAATCCTCCATAATGGGACCTGTGTCCAATACAACCTCAGCTGCTGGCAATGGAGATTCGGAGGACAATATGTTTCTTTTTTTTAGAGGTTTACTGATGGGAATGAAATTGTCCATTTCAACATCTTCCATCGTATGTTTGGTATTAAATTTTGCATTTAAGTTGTGTGGAGGAGGTGGTTTTCGCCTCTTCCCTCTACTTAGAATATTACGATTAAGTCTAGGATCTCTGGTATTTACTGGTGTATCAATCAGCACATCCCCACTGTTTTTAGTTGGTGTGTCAACCAACACATTCGCACTGTGCTGAGTTTTAGTAATATTTGTATTTTTGTGGTGTTGCACATTAGTTGGTGTTGCTAGCGTTTCGGTTTGTTGTGATGTGGTTTGGCGTCGCTTTTTTGGTTGTGTGGAGTGTGTGTTTCCAATGTTTTCTTTGTCAGTGTTGGTTGAAGCTTGGACTCCACTCTTCTGCCCTCCTGCGGCTGTGGTTGTGGTTGTAGCTTGAGTGTGTCTGGACGTTTTAGGTCGCCGTTTCCCACCCCTTCGTTGTACCATATAGATGTTGTTCTTAATAATTTTCTGGGGTTTTGGTGCACTGTCAATAATATTTACATTGCCAAATATTAGAAATCTAGTAGTCTAAAAGAGTTAAGTTTAGTTAGGAAGATAAAGGAAATAAGGAATAAAAAAAAGGACTGGTCCGGGAAAAAACTAATAAATTAAGCCAGAAACAAAAGCCGCCAAGTTTTATTTTTTTTTTTTTTAGAGTATTGAAAACGAAATTTTTTGAGATCATCAGTATTTGCATCACAACGAAGGTGACACACGCCTAAATGGCGATGGTACGAGCAGAACTTTCTCATATATCAATGTTCTCGTATATACCAAGCTACTAATACATACATAAAAAAAAAGGCTGAATTACGATATGTTCCTGACCACTGACAAACTGTATTTTTACCTATTATTACCTTTTTTTTTGGTTGTCAGATAGGCAGAACAAAAACCCCAGTATACAACATTTGAAGGATTTTGAAGTATTAGATGTAAAAAGCTATATAGGTACAGAAATAATGAAGGAAATATATACTTAGCGAGTGAGAGAAGGTTTTTACCAGGAAATATAGCTTAAAGGCCTTAAAGTATTAGATGTAAAAACTATATAGGTAGAAAAATAATGATAAATACCAAAATAATGATAAAATATATACCTAGAGCGTGCTTTTTAAAATGAATATATCTACCCTGTAGCAGGTACAGAAATAATGGGAAAATAAATACTAATAATGGAGAAGCTTTTTATAAGGAAATTTAACCCCTTTCACGCCCAGATCTTTCCTTAGCTATATAAAATTGTCTGTTGTTGAGCCATAAAAGTGACTGATATACCAAATTCAGTAGTGGACAAAGATACTAACAGGTCATAACTATAAAACATGGCTAATTTAACTGAAATCGTCTAATGGTACCCAAAATTACAATGGAAATTACTTTCTCGGTTGCACTTGAAGTGCAATATGTTGTATGTATGATTTAAAAAGCTATATGGAACAAAATTAATGATAAAATAAATACTGCAAATGAGAGAAGCATTTTTTTACCAGGAAATATAACTTGAAGGACAATATGGTGTGATACAAAAATCTTTATATAGGCACAGAAATAAACACAGAAAAAAATGTATTCAATGCGAAATGAGTTCTTTATAAAGAAATATATAAAAAAGCTATATAGTAACAGATATAATGAAGAAAATATAAGTCTATAGAAAAATGAGAAAATGGTTTTTTTACCAGACAATATACAAAAAAAGGTATTTAGGATATAATGCATAAAAAAATAGTAAAAAATAGCAAAAATGAGACAAGAAAAACCAGGACATTCATTCAGCGATTAGATTGTGCTATGGGCATTACAGTTTGTATTTTTGTTGGATTACTGAATCCCATTATGAACTTCTCGCACTAAACTCGTCGTCCTTCTGAATTTTGCGCGTCAACTTTGGAGCATCTCAATAGCACGGTTGGCTTTTCCATCTATTGTGTATCGAGTTACTTACTGATTATGGTGACATAAGGTCTTTTTTTTTTTAAGTATATAAGCGCTGTAATACTGGGGCTGATGGCAGCTTCAT
Organism: Chionoecetes opilio; assembly: GCA_016584305.1. Taxonomy (NCBI): domain Eukaryota; kingdom Metazoa; phylum Arthropoda; class Malacostraca; order Decapoda; family Majidae; genus Chionoecetes; species Chionoecetes opilio. Next base: position 83,611 of record JACEEZ010019905.1, on the reverse strand, counting down.
TATTTTTTATTTATAGCCGTATATATTTTTTTTAAATATGCACAATGTTAAATTATGAAAGATACTTTTTTTTTTTTTTTTAATATTTTTTCATCCATCCACGATAATTTTTTGTAATTTTTAGGGATAGTATTGATAATTATAAAATTTATAGACTTGAAAAGCACTAGACTATATATTTTTTTATCTTTAAAAACGACATTCATTAACTGATAAGTGAAGAATTAATAATATTTTTTTTTTTTTACTATACTTTTGAGTAATAGAAACAAGAATTTGAGGTTTTCGCAATAAGCGAAATCATCAGAGTAGTCATATTTTTCTACGACCAAAAAAATGATTATACATTTGAGGTTATTATAAGCGAAATCATCGAGTAGTCATATTTTTCTACGCCCAAAACTCCCAGCTTAAACAGCTTCATTATTTTTATTCACAGCCGTATATATATTTTTTTTTATAATTGCGCAATGTTAAGATTCTGAAAGATACGAAATTTTTTTGTAATATTTTTTCATCCATCCACGATAATGTTTGTAATGTTGTATTGATAATTATATAATTTATAGACTTAAAAGGGCACTAGAATATTTTTTTGTTTACATTCAATAAATATTAACTGATAGTGAAGAAATTAATATTTTTTTTTACTATACTTTTGATTTAATAGAAACAAGAATTTTGAGTTTATTATAAGCGATCAAAGTAGTCATATTTTTGTACGACCAAAACAATGAATATAATACCTGTTAATCGGCGAAGGACGAGCGAAACCCCATAGCCAGGAAATTTTTGTCGGTAGGCCCTTATTTGAATCAAATCGAAGACCGCTTGTCAATCGGGATTCCCAAGATATTGAAAGTGTGACGGTCGGTCGGGTCGGGTGGGGTCGGGTCGGGTCGGGTCGCACGCTAGATGTGAGAAAAAATCCCGGAGGACTCTCGACCTTTCCCTCGTAATAACATCACAGGCCGCCGTCACACGGGCGTTCCCATATGCGCGTGCGCGGTGTTTTTTAACGTTCAATGGGACCTTTTACACGAGGCGTTGCACAATGCAGCGCAAACGTCCCAGGCTGCGCACGTTCTTCCTGAGGCGCGCGTCCTTGCATGGGAGCTTGCACGCGACCGTCTAGCAGGTGTATTCGGACATAGACTATTATTATTATTATTATTACTATTATTATTATTATTATAGACGCTATATAGTGGGTACTTGTACGACAGATGATATGGATTTTTATTATTATTATTAATATTTATAATTTATGAGACTGAAAAAACACCAAGATATATATAATTTTTCATTAAAACGACTTTCAATTTTTATTTTTTATTAATCCGTAACCAATGCTAAAAAAAATTTGTCGCTCGACTGGTAGCTTCCTTATTTATGTTCTTATGTTAACAAGGTACAATTATTATTATTTATTATTATTATTTTTTAGTATATAGTAGTATAGACCATACGTAATGTGAGGCAATAAGACCCCGATGGCAACCGCAGCATCGTCGAAAATAATCAATATCAATATCTCTCTCCTCTCTCTCTCTCTCTCTCTCCTTTTCTCTCTCTCTCTCTCTCTCCTCTCTCTCTCTCTCTCTCTCTCTCTTCTCTCCCTCTCTCTCTCTCTCTCCCCCCATACCCCCTATATCCTCACCACCACCCACCAACTCACTACCCGCCAAACATCTGCTTCGTCGGGAGATGGTCAGACGCCGCCACCACCACCACACTGGCTCTTCACGGTGATGCCTTTTTGTGGCGTCCTTTGGCGATGCCCTTCGATGGTGCCCTTTGACGATGCCTTTCGGTGGTGCCCTTTGGCGGCGCCTTTTGGCGATGCCTTTCGGCGGTGCCCTTTAGTGGTGTCCTTTGGCGATGCCTTTCGGTGGTGCCTTTTGGTGGTGTCCTTTGGCGATGCCCTTTGGCGGCGCCCTCCGGTGTAACCAATTTGGCATAAGCTTTCCCACACCTGCCCCTCTCTCTCTCTCGCCCTCGCCCTCGCCCTCGCCCTCGCGCTCTCGCTCTCCGCTCTCCTCTCCTCTCCTCTCCTCTCCTCTCTCTCTCTCTCTCTTCTCTCTCTCCTCTCTTCTCTCTCTCTCTCTCTCTCTCTCTCTCTCTCTCTCTCTCACCAATACCCCCCAATATCCTCTACAGCTGCTTCCTCTACTTCCGTTTGTAACCAAAACTGACATAGGTCATTCTCACCCCCTCACCCCCCCCCCACATCAATAATACCCCCTCACCCCCCCCTCTTTATAAAAGTAACCTGGTTGTCGTATGTGATTCTCACCCCCCCGAAATCAATTAATCCCCTCACACCCCCCAACTCAATAAAACCCCCTCACCCCCCCCCCCTTTATAAAAGTAACCTGGTTGTCGTAGGTGATTCTCCCCCCCCGAAATCAAAAATACCCCCTCCCCCCCCCCGCAAACCCCCCCCTTTCCAAAAAGTAACCTGGTTGCTTATTATACTCCTACTAACGGTCATTGGTCCCAAAAAAGTCGCAGATACTCGTCAGATTGAAATACCGTAAAGTTCATTCATGCAACTCGAGAAACCAAAAATCACAGAGCATTCGTACGTTATTTTTGAAAATCCTTTTGACCTACAACAAAACCTGTATTCAAACCGTTGCGGTTAAATTTCAAAAAAACGCGTCAGAACTAAAAAAAACGGTCTAATCTCAGCTCACGTTCCTCTATTATATATATAAAATATATATTATATATATATAATTATATTTTATATAATATATATAAAATATATATATATATATATATATATGGATTTATGCGGGCGGGGCGGGGCAGGCCCCGAGGTTTTTTCGTACAGGAAGCCCCTTACGTTCGAGATTCAAATTTTTTTTACTGAAACAATATTGTAAGGGCCATAATCCTATCGGGCTTGTGACCTCGAAATTGCATTCAGACCTACACTTTGTCCGCCAGACGCCACGAAGCTCACCAGAAAGCCACTATTACACTTTACACTCACAGAAAAGCCACTTGCGTTCGAGATTCGAAATTTTTACTGAAGACAAAGTTGTAGAACGCATAAAGTCTATCGGAAGAGTGCCCACGACATTGCCGTTAAACCTACATTAAGTCCGCCAGATGCCAGAAAGCTCACTTCACATACAATAGCGCCTCGTTCCTCGGTCAAAACATTTTCCCTGGCAACTGGAGAATGCACGTTATTATTTACCCAACGTAGGTGGTTTAAGGGCTGGATAATGTTTAAGGTTTAAGGACCTAAACCAAACACTAGCAGTAAAAAATAACCACGTAAGCCGCTAAAACGGACGGTCAAAGTCCAGCTCACTTTCGCCTGTAGTTAATGAGCGATACACACACACACACATAATATAATATCCTGTAAGAGGAAGGAAAGATGTGAAGAGAACAGTGTGAGTAGACAACTAGACACAGGTGATGGTATGTACATATGTGAGAATAGAGGAAAGGAAGAGGTAGTGAGGTAGTGGGGAGGTAGTGAGGTAGTGATGAGGTAGTGAGGTAGTGGTGAGGTAGTGAGTGTAGTGAGGTTATGGTGAAGTAGTGAGGATTGACATGGTATTAATTTGGTCTTTACTGCTACCATTACCGACCGTCCTAAATCTTGGCCTGTTAACGCAGCTCAGTTCAAACGCCATTCTCTTCTGCCTGAGTTATTTCTAGCGTAGATCTCTCTCTCTCTCTCTCTCTCTCTCTCTCTCTCTCTCCTCTCCTCCCTCCCTCCCTCCCCTCCCTCCCTCCTCCCTCCTCTCTCTCTCTCTCTCTCTCTCTCTCTCTCTCTCTCTCTCTCTCTCTCTCTCTCTCTCTCTCTCTCTCTCTCTCTCCGTGAAAGAGAAAGAGAGAGTGAGAGGAGATATATGAGTGAAATAGAGATATGAGTGAGAGATCGAGAGATATGAGAGAGAGAGAGTAACGGTTGAGAGTAACCCAAAACCTTTTTCTACATATATATATATATATATATATATATATATATATATATATATATAATTATATATATATATATATATATACTATATAATTATATATAATTATATACTAGCCTAAAAGCCGCCCTCCGGCGGACTTTTTGGCTAGCTCCTGCGGAGGGCTTATATATATATCTATAATATATATATATATATATATATATATATATATATATATATATATATATATATATATATATATATATATATATATATATATATATATATAATAATATAAGCGAAAGTGTGTGTGTGTTGTGTGTTTGAAAGGTTTGAAAGGTTTATTATACGCCAGCGACCCCGAGACGGGGTATACAGAGTAATCACTAAACAAAATAGACACCACTTAAACCTAAACTCAAACATATATCATATATCTATTCCTACTACGTTATATTTTCAAAACACTTCAAAATACAACAAACAAACTTGGCTATTTTGTACATAGTACGCGTATTTGTAGTCTCAAACAACTGTTGCATTTTCAGAACATTTGGGTTATCATGATAATATTTCTTGAGGTATAATCTCCTCTGCTCCTCAAAGTGCTTACACATAATAAATAATGAAATTCATCACCAATCTCATTTGCAGTACATATAACACATAACCTTTCATCTATACTAACATTATTGTACCTTCCAACTACAATGGGTAATTTGCTGTTTCCACATTTAAATTTACATATATTAATAGCATACTGTTTAGGCAATTTCAATAAGTAGTTCTTGAGTTCTGTACACGTAGTCATTAGTCTGTAGTTAACACACGCCAAATTGTTCTCCACTTCTTCACACCATTTTTGTTTATACATATCACTCGACCGCAACTTAAACGCTTCCTTAAGCCACAGCTCTTTAATAGATGCAGCCTGACTAAATATGTTTGACATTCCGTGGCTATTTAGGACATCTATAACCCTAGTTAGCCAGGGTGATTTATATTGTTGCATTTCATGTAATCTTTTTATGAAAAAATATAATGCATTTGAAATTTTACCTCGACCATTGGCAATACCATGCCAAAAGTTAACCCTTCTGTTACCTATAACCTCCTCTAAGCTCTTACATCCCAGTTCACCAATAATCATACAGGTTGATGTGGACTTACTAAGCTTAAGTAGTCTTTTGTAAAACTTATTACGTGCGGTGTTTAGCTGTTGAATATTACCATAGCCTCATACTTCACAACCATACAGCATTACAGGCATTACAAGTTTGTCATACAGATCAAGGCATATATCCAAAGGTAGATTAAGTTAATTCATTTTTCCTAATAACCAATATGTAGCCCTCTTTGCATTTATGACTTGCTTAGCTTTGGCTTTATGAAACAGTCCATTGAAGTTGAACTTTACTCCTAGATACACGTAGTCGTCAACAACATCAATATAATTTTCACCAAACTTAAAATGTACATATTTCCTAACTTTACCTTTAGAAAATACAATTACCTTAGTTTTATTTACATTTAATTGCAGCGACCACATATTGCAGTAATCATAAACTGCACCCAAAGCACACTGTAATGAGTTACTATTTTCTGCAAGTACTATTGTGTCATCGGCGTATAACAAACAAAATAAGCGTAAATAAAACACAATCTCTTCATCATTTAATACATCTATAGCTATATCATGCAATAAGGATAAACCAGTGTAATGTGTTGAAATGTAGGAATTAAAATCATTCAAATAAATTGCAAATAACAATGGCGACAGATTTTCCCCTTGCCTTACTCCAACATTACAAGGGAAAACACTTGAAACTTTACTGCCAATTTTAATACTTGACTTAGCATTTGAATATATATTCACGATCACCCTGAGTACCATTAATATTACTGTTCAGCATTTTCATCCATAGGTATGACCTGTCAATGAAGTAAAATGCTTTTTATAATCGATGAATGCACAAAACGTTGTTTCTTCTGAGATATATAATAGTCTACCAAAACATGTAAAGTGAAAATATGATCAAGCGTGCTATAACCATGTCTAAAACCTGCTTGTTCGTCCCCCAATGATCCTGCGCTAGTTAGATAGTCATACAATCGTGAATTGATTATAGAAGTAAATAATTTACCAAGACAACTTAACAATGTTATACCTCGATAATTGTCCACCTCATGAATCGATCCCTTGCCCTTGTATATGGGTTTTATCAATCCTATCGTCCAATCTGTTGGAATAATTCCAGTTATGAGAACAGTATTAAACAGTAGTAGCACAGTTTGTAACATTACATTTGGACAACTTTTCATAAATTCATTCAAATGTAATCAATTCCTGGAGCTTTATTATTTCGTAATTTTTTACAATGCACTATTACTTCATCCAACGTAAACAAGTTGTTTATATGTGCATTGTTTCTTTCAAAAATAGTTTCCTCGTTAACGATCGTTTCGCCAGCATGATAACCAGACCCTAGTTCTCTAAAATGATTCGTAAATGTCTGTAAAGAAATATTTCCTAGCTTCTGGTCATTGTTACAATGATTGAGAGTATTCCAATATTCACGTGGATTATCTGTTTTCATCTGTCTTAATTTGTTAAATAAATTATCCTCATATGATCGTCTCGACTTTCTAATGACATTCTTATGTTTCTTACCCCTATCCCTCAACAATTGTTTTCTTTCTTCATGTGATTTATCCTTTAGGGATCTCCTGTATTTCATATAGTCTAAGTTTAGATTTTTTACATTCATCGTTAAACCATACCTTGTTACTATGTTTCACACGTGTATTTTTCTTGATAGTTTGCTCCTGATACATTTTCGTGTCCTTCGCAGACTTTAAAAATATGTTATTCAATTCACTAACTAATTTGTCAATAAGATCCTGACTGACATCCGATGTATTGGTAGTTTCTAATTTATTTCTAATTTTTACAATATTATCTAGATCGAAACCTCTGGAATATTCTGTCTCTTGATCTCTATTCCACTTACATTTGATTGATTTTTCACTCTGTGACAACTCTACAGCCTTACTATCTCTTGCCATGAAATCTTCCTCAGAAGATTCTAAACAAAAATCTAGGCATAAGGGCCTATGTTTATCTGATAACATTGGATCAAAAGCATCTACACAAAAATTTCTTAATCTAGGAAAAAGACTTGGCGAGCACAGAACATAGTCAATAAGGCGTCGTCGAACGTTGCCGTTCCTATGAACAAATCTTCCCCTACCCTTCCATTGACTATCTTTAAATCGTTACACTGGCAGAGCTCTATCAACTTTTTACCATTATTATTAACTTTTGTGTCACTACTGAACCGTTCACTACACATTCCTAGTTTCTCAAAAATATCCTTTGAAGTACAAATGTCTGCATATTCATCATAAACATCTATCTGTAGAAAATCAGCAAGAGCACCAGTCCTACTATTGAAGTCTCCTATCAGTACTACTGGGAGTTTGTAAGTGGCTGTAAGCTTACTAATATCTAAAGATAAGTCATCAAATACTTCAGAATAAAAATGTTTCGATGCTTCATGTGGTATGTAAACAGACCCTAGGATAAAATTACTGGAAAATTTAATCCACAAAACTGAGTCACACAACAAATCTTCTGAAACACATGATAATTGTTGAATGAATCTAATATATGCACTAGAGACCAACACACTTACCCCATGCACACCAGGGTATGGGTACCTTTTCCCCTTGCAATCAATTGTAAAGCATTTGAATCCCTTTAGTTCAACATCACATCTAACTTTAGTTTCTGATAAACATAATATCAAAATCCTTAATATAATCCTGACACTATAATAATAATCCAGTATTTATAATAATATAATAATAATCAATTGTAAAGCATTTAAATCCCTTTAGTTCAACATCACATCTAACTTTAGTTTCTGATAAACATACTATATCAAAATCCTTATTATAATCCTGAAAGATACCATTATTGATTTTAGAATTCAGACCACAAACATTTAACCCACAAATCTTAATCACCTTATCGAATTCTGTACGAATATTGTTAGTCTGTGTGTATCCCACGGCGGTCTCGTTGTGACTGTAGCAAGTTCCATCCGGGGTCGCAGAATTCCTACTTGTTGCTGTCCAGGAAAGCTTCGAGTTTTGTGTGTGTGTGTCTGTCTGTCTGTCTGTCCGCGATAGGTGCCAGCCCCTGTGGCGGAATCCCATCATATGTCACAGTTTTGGAATCAGGTTGACCAGGGGAAGGTTTTAAGCCCACTTATAGGATGATCCGATCACTTTTTTTTTCTTTTTTTTTTAGCAGCCTATTAGCGAGAACTGTGAAGAAAAAAAAGTGAGTTGCGAGAATTGAAGAAACCTTGATGTAGGGTGATGGGTAATAGGTGAGTGAATGGGTGGGGTGATGGGTAATGGGTGTGGGGTGATGGGTGAGTGAATGGGTGGGGGGTGACGGGTGATGGGTGAGGGAATAGGTGGGGGGTGATGGGTAATGGGTGAGTGAATGGGTGTGTGGTGATGGGTAATGGGTGAGTGAATGGGTGTGTGGTGATGGGTAATGGGTGAGTGAATGGGTGGGGGGTGATGGGTAATGGGTGAGTGAATGGGTGGGGGGAATACATACATTGAGGAAAGTTAGAAGGGGCTATCTGGAGAGTCTGTGTTTGGTGGGCCGAGGTGGTGGGTAATGGGTCTATCTGGAGAGTTCGGCCCACCAAACACAGGTGGTGGGCCGAAGGCCCACCAATAGCCCTCCGCAGGAGCTAGCCAAAAAGGTCGCCCGGAGGGCGGCTTTGCTTTCAGGAAAGTTAGAAGGGGCTATGATGTGAATGGGTTGGCGTTAATACATACATTTCTGCATCCATGATTTCAGGAAAGTTAGAAGGGGCTATCTGGAGAGTCTGTGTTTGGTGGACCGAAGGCCCATCAAACACAATAGCCCTCCGCAGGAGCTAGCCAAAAAGGCCGTCCGGAGGGCGGCTTTGCGGCTAGTAATAATATAAGCGAAAGTGTGTGTCTGTCTGTCTGTCTGTGTGTCCGCGATAGGTGCCGCCCCCCGTGGCGGAATCCCATCATATGGTACAGTTTTGAACCGGGTCGACCAGAGGCACATTTTAAGCCCACTTATGAAGATGATCAGATCACTTTTATTTATTTTTAATTTTTAGTAGCCTATTAGCGAGAATTGTGAAGAAAAAAAGTGGGTTGCGAGAATTGAGGAAACCTTGATGTAGGGTGATGGGTAATGGGTGAGTGAATGGGTGGGGTGATGGGTAATGGGTGTGGGGTCATGGGTGAGTGAATGGTTGGGGGGTGATGGGTTGGGGGTGATGGGTGAGGGAATAGGTGGGGGGTGATGGGTAATGGGTGAGTGAACGGGTGTGTGGTGATGGGTAATGGGTGAGTGAATGGGTGGGGGGTGATGGATAATGGGTGAGTGAATGGGTGGGGGGTGATGGGTAATGGGTGAGTGAATGGGTTGGGGGTGATGTGATTTCAGGAAAGTTAGAAGGGGCTATCTGGAGTCTGTGTTTGGTGGGCCTTCGGCCCACCAAACACAGGTGGTGGGCCAAAGGCCCACCAATAGCCCTCCGCAGGAGCTAGCCAAAAAGTCCGCCCGGAGGGCGGCTTTGCGGCTAGTATAATAAAATATATATATATATATATATATATATATATATATATATATATATATATATATATATATATATAATATAAGTAGAAAAAGTATTTTGGTAACTCTTTCTCTCTCTCATATTCTCTCTCTTTCACGGAGAGAGAGAGAGAGAGAGAGAGAGAGAGAGAGAAGAGAGAGAGAGAGAGAGGGGAGAGAGAGAGAGAGAGGCCAACGCGGCGATTTATTTAGTTAACGCTACTTTATGCATGGTTCTACTGTATATCAGAAAACGAAATCTATCAATGGAAAGCTAATAAAATTATGCTTCTATTTATATCTCCCATCTTATAAGCTGTCCCACAAAGTGTTACATGACGACGTGTTTTAAGTGAATGTTAAGTTCATCATATTTCTTCAATCTCATAATGACCTTTATTTAATGTGTTTTACTGTTTTATGTGATAATCTTATAGAACAACATTTCCGAAGATAACAGTCTATCCTTTATACATGTATAACATGATATACTGCGGGGTAATGCCTTGAGAACTTCCCCGGGTCTAGAATGAACGAAGAGGCCTTGGCGCCAAGATGGCGCCAAGATGGCGCCCAGTAGCGTTTAACATAGGGCCTATGAATGGCGTTACCCTCTTACATATAGATACCCTAGTCTAGTGTAGTGTATGTCAGTCTGTGTGTATGAGTGAGCAGACTGGGGCGGTTGCCATGGTAGCGGGGTGGCGAGGCCACGTGCCGCCCGCGGATGAGGGTGTTTGCTGTACCACACAAAGGAGGGTGACGTCATTGGTGGCGTTCATTCTAATTGGGTCCGGCATGGGCTTTCCGGATAATGCAGCCATGTGATTGGTGGTTAGCTGGCGGAGGCAGAGCGAGCAGGGTGGAGAGGGAAAACAGTGGACAGAGGAGAGCGAGACAGATCAGTGAGGAGGTCGGCTGGAGCGCGGCGGCGACGGGAGAGCGCCTTCGTCAGCGCCTTCGTCAGGAGGAATCTGAGTGCCTCGCGTTAGGCCAGCGTACCTCGTCAGTAGTCGTGTGCCTGTAGTGAAGCCTTGTGTGCTGGTTATTACAGAGGACAGAGCGTGACAAGTGAACTGAGTGTTGTTCCTTCTGCTACGCCTTCAGGCAGTGTATTGTGTTGATCTTTGTGTAGTAAATTAGAGAATAGTACAGTGAGTGTTCATTTATCCTCTATTCGCCTTGTGTAGTGACTAAGTGGTACACACCGATACTCGCCCAGGGCAGACATTCAGAAAGAGTTAAAGGGCACGGTGTTTAGCTTAACTAACTTCCTCGATTTCTACAACCCGGAAGTCGCGGGGATTCTGGTACGAGATATGGCAGTGGCGCTACGGTGTCACTATGGGTGATCTTTTCCGCTTGATAATCTCTCTATTCGTAACTGGTCTTCCTGCCATTTGGGGGAAGTAATCACCCCGGGAGGCGGGTCACAAACCCCGGCTAACACCCGATACCCATCACGGCTGGATGGACAAGGGCTTGGAGTTTTATTAAGGAAAAGGGAGCCATTATACCTTCAGTTTTGATGCGTGGCGGTTAGTGGCAGCTACCCGCCGGGGTGGTGAAGCGACTCAAGCAAGGTGGTCTGCGTGTGAGGTGCCGCCGTTCACCACTCGCCCCATCACCCCATAACAAACTCATAATAAACTCACCACGTGGGTAGGAGATTGTTTTATGGCCTAATTTCATTTGTATACTTGCCCTTTTCAGTTTTTGAGTCAGAAAACATCATATATACTCAATTTATGAGTATTTTTATGTATATTGCGTGCTCTACGCCACCCCTACCGTGGTCGCTATGCTTTGACAGCTTAATGTCTTTAAGTACGTCATCAATCTGCCCGCAGAATGCCAAAAGTTGCCCAAAACAGCTGTTGGAAGTCGCTAAGGTCGTTGAAAACCGGAAGTTAGCCTCTCTGAATGTAGCCCCTGGTTAGTTTACCGGACCCTTCGCGAAGGAGGAATTTAAGGGGTTACGTGACCGCGCCTTTGGGGGTAAATTAAGACGGGTAAGTCTTGTGGTGTGAGGTTATGAGGGCGGTGCGCAATAATGGTCAGTCAGAACTGGGAATTAATTGCCATTTTCGTAACAATATCTTTTCTTTGCTTTTCCAGATGAGTGACAAAATAAGTGTCTGAAAATAGCGGTACAACTACAGCTAATTAGTAACTAAAGTATAACTCTAACTACTGGTCTAACGCCTGTAATACAATACAAGGACATTAACAGTGACGTCACCTGAAGTAAGTAAGAAAGAAAGAAAGAAATATCTTACACAGAAGAATATAATAAAGAATACAAAAATAAAGTAAATTAAGATATAAAAAATTAATCTTAAAAATAGTGAGGAAAAAAAAATAGACAAGACGAGACAAAATAAAGACAAATGATAATTAATAATTTAATAGAATAATAATAATAAAAAAAAAAATCGTCTAATGGTAGTCAAATTACAATGGAAATAACGTTCTGGGTCTCAAGGGGTTAAAATAATCTGTTCTCCTTAATAGCGTAGAATGTGTATGTGCGTGTGTGTGTACGTGGTGTTGAGTCGAGCAGGGATCTCTTTATGGGGTGGAGTGTGTGTGTGTGCGTGTGTGTGTGTTCGTACATCACCACCACCAAGTTCACCGAAAGGTAAATGCGTGTTAAAAAGCTGTTTATATGGGTAATCCTTCCTTTCCTTTCATTACACATACACGCACACACACACACATAAGAACATAAAAAATAAGGAAGCTACCAGAGGCTGGGAGACCTACACGTGGTAGTTCCTGTTACTTAACACTACCTACATCCACCTTTCATCCCCATCCATTATACTGTCCAGCCTCCTTTTAAAACTCCCTAATGACTCCGCACTAACTACCTAAGAAACTGAGTCCATTTCAATCATTTACCACCCTATTTGTGATCCTGTTCTTCCCTATTTCTTTTGTATATCTACAGTACGCTTTTCCAGCTTTCCTTTTCCACACACACACACACACACACACACATGTACAGTATTCATTCAATGCAATATACTGTACACTTCTTCATTTAAATCCTTCTATAATGATGGCCCACTATTAGTATTGGCATCATTATGTGTTGTAGTTGTTGTTAGTGTTGTTGTTGCAGGTAATATTGGTGCTCCCAGACTTCCAGAGGTGAGGTTCATGGACTGAGCGACGTGTTACTATAGTAACAGTGCATTTATAAGCCTTTTATATAGGCCTTTTATAACATTGTATTGCCTATAGTAACATGTTGTTGCCTTTCTGCATCAGGCTCTGGGATCTTCGTCTCCACAAAGCTGCCACAATGTTACTTTACCACTCCTACACTTTTATGGGAAGCACTTCATTGTTTTTCTGGTGGGAATCTCAACCAGTGACATATAGTTGTGTGTCTGTATTCTATGTATTTACTTTTTTCAGCTTAATTTTACTACTAGGGTCTCGTTTCCATGCAATACACAGTAAACCCTCACTATAACAGACAATTTGAGGGGAGGGGTGATCCGATATATGCGATAATCCGTTATATCCGAAGAAGTAGAAGGGGCAGCTGAATTTGAGGGAACGGTCTTCTTGCTTCTATATGGGTAGGGTAAGGTAGGATAGGGTAAAGTAGGGTAGGGTAAGGCTTCTTGAAGGTAGGCAAGTCACACGTGGAACGAGAGGTAACGCGAGTGAGAGCTACGGCGAGGGAATACCGCACGGTATAAGCGGTATATACTTTGCTTATGTGGTCGTTTTAAATCTGCCTGAATTATTCTCTCTCTCTCTTACTTTCTTGACATTTTATCATTGAAAGCATAACACAATATAAACAAACTTGTAGGGCAAAAAATATAAACAATAATAATCATATAATGAGAAAAATGTTTTATTAATTCTTTCATTACTAATATTACTTTCTGGAGGAAGAAGAGGACGAGGAAGTGCCAATGAAGAAGAGGAGGAGGAGGAGGAAGAGTAATAATGATAATAATATTGTATTTTTCTTCTACGTCTGTTCATTGGCGATGCATGTTGAACCTATTATCACCTCTCTCTCTCTCTCTCTCTCATTTTTCCCTCTGTAATCTGTGAAATAAAACATTGAACACAATTATTCATGAAGTGGCTTTATTGATATTCTTAACAAAACCTCACAAGTGGCGTTGTATATGCCCTGTCAAGCCCCTCACCCACCACCACAAGCAAAACCCCACACACAGCCACTCCCTCCTCACAGGTGTGTCTGGATATGCCTGGCAACACGACCCTTGCTAGGAAAACACTTGCCACAAATATCACACTTTACTTCCTCTCACCAGTGTGGATGAGCATGTGTGTGTTAAGATGGGTCTTGTGGGCAAACGTTTTCCCACACTCCTGACACTCAAAGTTTCTCTCACCAGTGTGGGTGAGCATGTGGCTGTTAAGACTGCTCTTGTGGGTAAATGTTTTCCTACACTCCTGACACTCAAAGTTTCTCTCACCAGTGTGGGTGAGCATGTGGCTGTTAAGATGGCTCTTCTGGGTAAATGTTTTCCTACACTCCTGACACTCAAAGTTTCTCTCGCCAGTGTGGGTGAGCATGTGGCTATTAAGACTGCCCTTCTGGGTAAATGTTTTCCTACACTCCTGACAGTCAAAGTTTCTCTCACCAGTGTGGGTGAACATGTGTCTGTTAAGATGGCTCTTGTGGGTAAATGTTTTCCTACACTCCTGACACTCAAAGTTTCTCTCACCAGTGTGGGTGAGCATGTGTTTGTTAAGACTGTTCTTGTGGGCAAATGTTTTCCTACACTCCTGGCACTCAAAGTTTCTCTCACCAGTGTGGGTGAGCATGTGGCTCCTAAGAACATCCTTACGAGTGAACACTTTGCCACAGTGGTCACATCTCAGCCCTGTCTTGCGTGTATGAGTGAGGATGTGTGCATTAATGCCAGCCTTGCTGGAGCACACTTTGCCACAGTCATCACAAGTGTAGGTCCTCACGCCCTCCATTGCAGCACTACTTCTGCCAGCACCCCTGTGGTGGGAGGCGTCAGCTGGTCCTGCAGGAACCCCGGTGGAGGCCCAGGGGATGAACCAAGTAACCTTGTGTAACGCGGGAAATTACGTTAATAGGGGAAGGGATGCAATAACTTATAATTATCAATTAACTAACGAGTGATTTTCCTCCACTCCTCAGTCCTGAATCACTGGTTAGTGAGAGAGGGTTATATTTTAGACCAGTGGTAGTTGGCCACGTATCGAAGCGAAGTGAGAACGGAGTTTAACGTCATGATAACCTTAGAAGCAGCCAGACGCTCGCTGAGTTAAGTCGCCTGTGGGGAGGTGATATTCTCGCCCTTGGTAAAGGGTCCCAAGTTAGGGAGCTGTTGGTGGTTAAGTCGCCACAGGCGCTTTAGCGACTTAACTCAGCGAGCGTCTGGCTACTTCTAAGGTTATCATGACGTTAAACTCCGTTCTCACTTCGCTTCGATACGTGGCCAACTACCACTGGTCTAAAATATAACCCTCGCTCACTAACCAGTGATTCAGGACTGAGGAGTGGAGGAAAATCACTCGTTAGTTAATTGATAATTATAAGTTATTTCATCCCTTCCCCTATTAACGTAATTTCCCGCATTACACAAGCGTTCCCCAATACAAGGGAAGCCGGGAGGAGTCCTGGCGTGGGCGCCGACCTGGACTCTTCACCTCAGCACCTGTAACATTGGTGGCCGTCAGCACACAAGCAGGCAAGTGCTTCCTTGAAGGGTGCTTCCTGCTTCACCCTCCAGCTAACACCTAGCCAATGTTTGCAGCCAAGGAGTAAGGCCAGCACAGGAGCCTCACGCCACCACTCTACAGGGTGGAGGAGTGGAGTGGTGAGTGGCTAGTGACCTTCAATGTAGGCAAAGTGTAGCTAAGCCTTGCACATCAGGCACAACCAATAATGGGTAATGGGGCAGATAATGGGGGAGTGAGAGAGAGGGGCCCCCCCTGGCTCGCCTTGCTCTCTTCCCCTCTCTCTCTCTCTCTCTCTCTCTCTCTCTCTCTCTCTCTCTCTCTCTCTCTCTCTCTCTCTCTCTCTCTCTCTCTCTCTCAATAAACAGGCAAGGACAGAATATGAAACATGAATATTCTTCTATTCAATTGAAATTTGCTCAGGAATGTGTACATACAGTGCATAAGTAAAAACAAAACTATACAGTACATACTTTCCATTAAATCAATACATACACATAAAGAAAGAGAGGGGGGGGGGGGGGGGCAGAGGTCAATCCCTGCCATGGGATACAGACAAGTGACCGCTTCCCTCCAGCCCACCTGTCCATAAGGGCTCATTTGCCACCGACATCACATTTTCACTTAAAAAAAATAACTAATATAATTATAGAAAAAAATATTTCCTGAAGAGAGGTCAAGAGAGGCAGGAAGGAAGGATGGAAGGAAGGAGGGAAGGATGGATGGAAGGAAAGAAGAAACGAAGGATGGAAGGGGAAGGGAAAGGAAGGAAGGAAGGAAGGAAGGATGGAAGGAAGGAAGAATGGAAGGAAGGATGGAAGGAAGGAAGGATGGAAGGAAGGAAGGATAGAAGGAAGGAAGGAAGGAAGGAAGGAAGGAAGGAGGGATGGATGGATGGATGGATGGATGGATGGATGGATGGATGGAAGGAAGGAAGGATGGATGGAAGGATGGATGGAAGAAAGGAAGGATGGATGGATGGAAGAAAGGAAGGAAGGAAGGAAGGAAGGAAGGATGGAAGGAAGGAAGGAAGGAAGGAAGAAAGGAAGGAAGGAAGGAAGGAAGGAAGGAAGGAAGGAAGGAAGGAAGGAAGGAAGGAAGGAAATGCAATAAAAAGGAAGAACCAGAAACAAAGAAAATAAATGAAAATAATCAAGAAAAGAGAAAAAAAAATTAATCAATGTAAAAAAATGACTAATAAACAAATAATGTCATAAATCTCTCTCCCTCTCTCTCTCTCTCGCTCATATAACCATTCTATAAACTATTACTACTACTACTACTACTACTATTACTACTACAGTACTACCACCACTACCAACAGTCAGTTCGTACACAAGTTGTTTCGTACACCAGTAGATTTGTACTTCAAAAAGTTGTTTCGTAGTTTATAGGAAACCATAGTCGTTTCGTACACTCAGCTCAGTTGAACTTGACTACTAGTTACGAAAACGACACCAGGTATGTACTACGCAAAAAACCACAATCCGTGTACGGAAACAAAACAAAACGGATTACAAACAACTGTTAGTAAATCCTAAGACCGTTGTTCCCCCCTACCACTCCATTTCTCGACTCTCCGATTCATCCAATCACTCATCTTGCCTCAACGCCACTGCTGATTCTTTGTATCTCTCATTATCCCTACATACACAGACAAACACAAAAAAAATGGAAATAAAATATACAAAATAGCCTTTATTTCCTGAAAATGGGGGAAGGAGAGAAAGAGAAAGATAACGACACACGTGAAGAGAGAGGAAAAAAGTTGTCGGCGATAGTGTTGATAGGTAGAAGTAATGAGAAATAATGGAGTGGATGGAGGGAGGGAGGAGCGGAGTTATCACCAGTTTGTCACGCGGAGGGCGGGCTCCGTCGGAGTTTTCACCCTGGTAAGTGGGGGAGGGGTTGGCGCTTTCCCTTTAATTACGATCATTCATGCTGTACAAACACTACAACCCCTCCGCTACAACAACGTGTGACGTAAACCCCCCGTATTGTCAACTAGTAAAAACCCCGTCAAGCACGAGGATTTGAATCCCATCCAAAGAATGGGGAACGCACGAAAACCACCTGGGTGTGTGTTTGTAATGTGTTTTATTATTGTACTTTGAACGGAGACAGAGCAATGCTCTGGACTCTCCATAATAGCCCTTTTTTTCCAAATCATGGCTTGGTAGGGAAGTTAAGCCACCCCCACGCCGGTACAGCAAAACAACGGCCCAACGACTACGGTAAAACCTTCCATGTTGTGGACAGGGGCTCGGTTTGTAAGGTTAACACCCATCTGGTTTGTCCCGCCCGGGGTGCGGGCTTTTCGTCGGTTTTCCTCTGTGGTGGGGCTTGGAGCTCAGTATTACGATCTTTGGGCAATGCTGCGATCTCACCACAGCCTACTTAACTCAAAAGCATACGCCCATTGCAGCAATCCGGCAGACGACGGTTCAACACACCCAAGCATTGGGCACCAGGGTTTCCCAGACCTTGCTGACGGTATGGTGGTGTGTGTGTATTAATTAGTTGTATTTACGCCAACAAGCTGTTGGCCACGTCTCCATATCAACATATTATCATTCACCTTTGGCTTTTTTGTTGGCCGAAGCCAGCACCCCCAAGAGCAGGTCACAAACCCGGCTAACACCCGGTACCCATTCACTGCTGGGTGGACAGGGGCTCGGGTTTTAAGGAAACAACCCATCTGTTTCCGCTCCGCCCGGGGATCGAACCCGGGACTTCTCGGTTGTGGTTGTGTCTGTGTGTGGTGTGTGTGTGTGGGCATGTGTTGTGTGGTTGTTTGGGGGAAGGTGTAGCGATCTCACCAGCTACTTTGATATCAGTAGCTACACCCGCCACTGCGCATGCGCGGCAGACGACGTCACACAGGTAAGCATTGGCCACCAGGGTTCCCAGACTTGCTAAAATATGGTGGAAACATTGAATGTAAAGTAGTAATTAAAGTAGAACATTTCACGCATTTCACATTAACACTACGTACCCTTGTTTGACAATATATACGTTTTACCCAAGATAAGAATTGGTATACGTGTACTATATTATCAAACAACTATTCACCCAGGGAGCAGTACGTTTCAGTATAAGGGTAGGGTAATGTTCCAGGCACATTCGCTTGAAATGTTCTATGTTCTACTTTAATTACTATTCTACATTCAATGTTTCCACCACGTTTTACCCAGGATCAGAATTAGTATATATTGTCAAACAACTATTCATCCAGGGAACAGTGTTTCAGTGCGTATTTGTGAGGTGTAGCTACTCGGGCCAAGGGTAGCTGGTGAGATCGCTAGAGGCGATCTCAGCAGCTACCCTTGGCCCGAGTAGCTACACTGCACAAATACGCACTGAAACACTGTTCCCTGGGTGAATAGTTGTATGACAATGTATACCAATTCAGATCCTGGGTAAAACATGGTGGAAGTATCGAATGTAGAGTAGTAATTAAAGTAGAACATAGAACATTTCAAACGAATGTGCCCTGGAACATTACCCTTGGATAAAACGTATCTATTGTCAAACAGGGGTACGTAGTGTTCTAGGCACAGGCACATCCGCGTGAAATGTTTTATGTGCGAATGTGCCTGGAACATTACCCTACCCGTATACTGAAACACTGCTCTCTGGGTGAATAGTTGTATGATAATATCAGCAAGTCTGGGAACCCTGGTGGCCAATGTTTACCTGTGTGACGTCGTCTGCCGCGCATGCGCAGTGGCGGGTGTAGCTACTGAGATCAAAGTAGCTGGTGAGATCGCTACAGAAGGGGGAGAGTATGGGCAAACGCTACCGTAGAGATTGATCGAAACAACTTGTGAACGAACTGACGGTAATTATGGAGGAGAGTTTTACGTTCATTTTCAGAGACACCAACTACTTTTTCTTGGCCTACAATAGGTGCTTGTTCTAATGGTGCTAGTTTTTTTTTTGCGCAAACCAAAAAAAAAAAAAAAAAAAAAAAATTTTTCTTTTAAAATTAAACCTAACCTAACCTAACCCAACCTAACCTTACAGGTTTTAAAGAAACCTAACCTAACCTTAACCACAAAATATAATTTTTTTTTTTTTTTTTGTTTTTTTGGTTTGCGCAAAATAAAACTAGCAACCATTAGAACAAGCACCTATTGTAGGCCAAGAAAAAGTAGTTGGTGCCCTCTGAAAACGAACGTGAAACTCTCCTCCATATTAACCGAACTGACTCCCATTCTGGTCCTAGTGTAAAATAATAACAATAAAAAATTCACACAAAGAAAAAAAATAACGTCACAAAGTCAATTCGGACAATTTTCGGTAAAACTTTGGAAGAAGTCCTTCACCCCTATCTTTTTTTTTTTTCCCCTATAGCCAACAAGCCTGGGGAACTGGCGGGAATACGGGGTTTTTGGGTGGGGGAAGCAAATATAAGTGATTTATGGCTCCCCAAAAAATCATCAAAGTCACTATATGTAAAAATCTAACCTAACCTAACCTTAACCACAAAGAATACCTAACCTAACCTAACCTAAACCTAACCTTAACCACAAAGTATACCTAACCGAACCTAACCTAACCTTAACCACAATGTATACCTAACCTAACCTAACCTTAACCACAAAGTTATAACCTTAAAAAACCTTAACCACAAAGTATACCTAACCTAACCTTAACCACAAAGTATACCTAACCTAACCTAACCTAACCTTAACCACAAAGTATACTAAACCCAACCTTAACCACAAAGTATACTAACCACCTACACAAGTATACCTAACCTACCTAACCTTAACCACAAAGAATACCTAACCTAAACCTAACCTTAACCACAAAGTATACCTAACCTAAGCCTAACCTTAACCACAAGTATACCTAACTAACCTAACCTTAACCAAAAGTATACCTAACCTAACTGGACTTAGAATTTTTTGAGGCACCTCATATTTCATAGCGGCCGTGTGGGATTAACCAAGGCTGAGCGCACCGCTGGAACCTTAATAGATGTGAAGTACAATAAGCATACAATACAGTGCGGGGTTAATATGGAGGAGAGTTTCACGTTCGTTTTCAGAGACACCAACTACTTTTTCTTGGCTACAATAGGTGCTTGTTCTAATGGTGCTAGTTTTATTTTGCGCCAAACCAAAAAAAAAAAAAAAAAAAAAAAAAAATTTATATTTTGTGGGTTAAGGTTAGGTTAGGTTTCTTTAAAACCTGTAGTAAGGTTAGGTTAGGTTAGGTTAGGTTTCATTAAAAAACATAAGGTTAGGTTAGGTTTCATTTTTTTTTTCTTTTTTTTTTTTGAGTTTGCGCAAAATAAAACTAGCACCATTAGAACAAGCAGCTATTGTAGGCCAAGAAAAAGTAGTTGGTGTCTCTGAAAACGAACGTGAAACTCTCCTCCATAATTACCCAGTGCGGTAGTCATTTCAGTCAAAGCCGGAAGGATGAGTTCCAAAGTATTTCCAAATTTTCTTCTACACCCATCACCAAAATCCAACAAAACCTCCAAATCCCACACAAAAAACCCGATAATTCCCACAGAAACCCACCAAAACACCCTCAAATATGGAGCTACAAACACGTCTTTGCATAACCCTTAATAGACCCTTAATTAAAGGTGACACAAGGTTAACTACGCGCTATAAAGGTGTGGGAGTGTATGATAGTACTCACTCGTTAGGTATTGTGGTGTCTTCGATGATAACTACGTCGTCATCGTCCGAATTGTAACTATTTTCGACGTCCATTTGTTGTGGGTCGGCCGTCTTTGTGGCTGTGGGAAAGCGCGAGCACGAGCACGAGTTGCGACTTTCTCTCTCTGTCTGTCTGTCTGTTTCTCTCTCTCTGTCTGTCTGTCTGTCTGTCTCTGCCTGTCTGTCTGTCTGTCTGTCTCTCTCTCTCTCTCTCTCTCTCTCTCTCTCTCTCTCTCTCTCTCTCTCTCTCTCTCTCTCTCTCTCTCTCTCTCTCTGTCTGTCTGTCTCTCTCTCTGTCTGTCTGTCTCTCTCTCTGTCTGTCTGTCTCTCTAGCTCTCTCTGTCTGTCTGTCTGTCTGTCTGTCTATTTCTCCCTGTCTGTCTGTCTCTGTCTGTCTGTCTGTCTGTCTCTCTGTCTGTCTGTCTGTCTGTCTCTCTCTCTCTGTCTGTCTGTCTGTCTGTCTGTCTCTCCTTGTCTATATATTACTATAAAATATATTTCTAAGCTGACTAGTGACTGTTGTATTTTCATCACATTATATTCAGGCTTATTCATATATTAATATTTTGTTGTTGTTGTGATCGATAAATGTAGATAAATTATAACAATATCTTTTCTTTGCTTTTGCAGATGAGTGACAAAATAAGTGTTTGTAAATAGCGGTACAACTACCGTAGATAACAGTGAAGTCGCCACCTGCAGTGAAGTCGCCAGGCGCCAAATATTACGAATTATAGCATCACTACTGATTTTTATGTGCCACTGAAGATGTTACACAGTAGTTTATATCATGACTGTATAATCTACCCTGTTTCAGCGTTGTTTTATGCTTTGTATCTGCAAATATAACTCTTGCGCATATTGCTTCTCACGTTTTTCTTCGCACGACGACAGACAGCAGCTGATCACCTTTCGGGCGACAGGACACAAGACTTGCCAGATCTTTCAAACTTGAATAGAATTTGTTTTCACGTTGGCAGAGGAATTTTTATATATCCAAGCATCTTCCGCAGCTAATATATAGACTTGTTTTACTTTACCTCTAATTTCCCTGAATTCCCCAGAGTGGCGACTCAACTGTTGGGTTAAAATACTAGCTGGCGACTTACTGTAGTAGGTATAGTGAGGTCGCCACTCGGTTTTATTTTTGTAATTTGTTCATTTGTAGCCCTAATATGACACAGATGAAGACACAAAATGACACAGACTTTCCAGATAGACCCTTCTAACTTTCCTGAAATCATGGATGTACAAATGTAAGTATTAACGCCACCACACGTCTGTAAATAACAAAGAAACGGAGAACTGGTGACTTCACTGTTATCTACCGTACTACAGCTAATTCGAGAGAACTGGAACCCAAAATGCCAAGGGTCGCTGGCAGTTTTAACTCACTTTTTTGATAATAAGTTGGTCTACTGGAAAACAAAATATGGGCTTATTCCACTGCACTTAAAACACAAAAGTATAATATTAAGAACGATTTTCTTCTATATGTATATTGTATAGAAGCCTGATTCTGTAAAACATTGTATATAACCAAATAACCAAGGAGGTTATAGTTGAGGAGGCGAGGTAAATGCTACTCTATGATATTATATAGTCAATAACGAATGTTTAGAAGTTATCTATACCTAGGCAGTCATATTTTCCTGTTATTATTGTGTATCAATCAGATAGAAAGCCTGGAGGTGCAATGAGTCGACGCGTGAAGTAGCAATGTTTTGATTCAATCTCCCCGCCACAATCTCCCCGCCCACCACTCCCCGCCGCGGCGTGTCGCCTCCACAATTATAACCTACATTGTCGCAGCAACAAGCCGATTTCGGCATTCTTTATTCTTCGTTTTTCCAAGGCATTGCTTATTGTATTTTGACAAGCGTTTGCCAGACACAGCAGTACTGTCTTAGAAAACAGTGTGAACATCGCCCAAATTTTACATGCCACAATATACATGTAAAAAATATATTAAGCTTTGCTACTCGAGGCGAGTAATTTGCATTAAATTGCTATTATAGAACGTTCCATCGTAATGCATGTCATCCATATAATTAGTAGAACAACAGAAGAACTATATTTTTTTGTATTCAGATGCGGTGCATCAATGTTTATCGCGAAATTAATTTATGAAAAATATTAGTCGCGGAGCAAAACACAGTAGACCAACCTTTGAGTTAAAACTGCCAGCGACCACTGGCATTTCTCGAGTTCAGATCATTGGAATTAGTAACTAAAGTATAACTCTAACTACTGGTCTAACGCCTGTAATACAAAACAAGGAATTAACAGTGACATCACCTAAAGTAAGAAAGAAAGAAAGAAAGAAATATCTTACACAGAAGAATATAATAAAGAATACAAAAATAATGTAAAATAAAAAGATATAAAATAATAATGTTAGAAATACAGTGAAAGAAAAATAAATAGACAAGACGAGACAAAATAAAAACAAATGATAATAAATAATTTAATAGAATAATAATAATAATAATAATAATAATAATAATAATAATAATAATCTAATAATAATTAATAAAATAATTGATAATCTTGATAATTTCTTTCATTTCTTCGATATGAAAAAAAGATAGTGAGTGAAAAGTGAAAGAAAATGAGTGAAAATTGTGAGAAAATTTAAAGAAAGTTAGAGAAAGTGAGAAAATAAGTGCAAGTGAAACAGAAAATAAGTGAAAAAAGTGAGAAAATTTAAAGAAAGTGAGAAAACAAGTAAGTGAAATATAAAATTAGTGAAAAAAGAGAAAATTTAAAGAAAGTGAACAAATAGAAAGTTAGAGCAAGTGAGAAAATAAGTGAAAGTGAATGAGAAAATATGCGAAATTAGCGAGAAAAAAATGAGCCTTAGTGGATGAGAAGAAAAAAAAATTGCAAATAAATAAATAAATAAAATGCGGCCACGCCCACCGGCCGGCCACCACGCCCACACACTCACCACAACATATCGTCCACAGACCTGTAACTTCACGGACACACGCACGCACATACACAGCTGCCTATAGGAGAGGGGGAGAAATAGCGATATATATATAAATAGTCATTAACCCCTTCACGCCCAGATCTGCTATAAAAAAAATGTCTGTCAGCAATAAAATAACGAAGTCACTGCATATACCAAATTAGTTAGTGGACAAGATACTAAACAGGTCATAGCTAAAAATTT
>JACEEZ010019905.1:32281-57612 GCA_016584305.1 Chionoecetes opilio | reverse complement strand
GGGGTGAGGGTAATGGGTGAGTGAAAGGTGGGGGTGAGGGGGAATACATACATTTCTACATCCATGATTTCAGGAAAGTTAGAAGGGGCTATCTGGAGAGTCCGTGTTTGGTGGGCCGAAGCCCCACTAATAGCCCTCCGCAGGAGCTAGCCAAAAAGTCCGCCCCGGAGGCGGCTTTGCGGCTAGTATATATATATATTATATATATATATAAAGACTTGGACCCAAGACCGAACTCTGCACCAGTTTAACAGCTAACCAATCTGATGCCTTACCATGTATTTACTACACCTTGCTTATATTTGAAAGCCATTCGCCAATCCAAGAACACAACTTAAACTATGCGCTTTTTTATTTGGTTAAGCCGCTTATGGGGAACGCTTATGGTATCGAAATTCTTCTGAAAATCAAGGTATATTATATCCGAGGGTATTCTATAGCGTCCTAGATTGATAATGTGTCCGTTGAAAAAATCGAGTAAGTTAGTTAAGCAGGATTTAGGAAACCATGCTGGGAGTTCAATATTAGCTATTTTCATCAAGATATGACACTATTCGATCCCGCAATAAGGCCGAGAAAGGGAGGAGAAAGGAAAGGGAGTTAAAGGCAATATATTCATGCAATTGTTTACTAATTTATCTGTCCACCCGTCACTTCACCCATTACCCTCATCCCCCACCCATTCACTCACCCATTACCCATCACCCCACACCCATTCACTCACCCATTACCCATCACCCCCCACCCACAACCCATCACCCTCACCCATTCACTCACCCATCACCCCACACCCATTACCCATCACCCCACCCATTCACTCACCCATTACCCATCACCCTACATCAAGGTTTCCTCAATTCTCGCAACCCACTTTTTTTTCACAATTCTCGCTAATAGGCTGCTAAAAAAAAAGAAGAAAAAAAGTGATCGGATCATCTCATAAGTAGGCTTAAAACCTTCCCCTGGTCGACCTGGTTCCAAAAATGTGCCATATGATGGGATTGGGCCCCGGGGGGCGGAACCTATACCACACACACACACACACACACACACACACACACACACAGACAGACAGACAGACACACTTTCGCTTATATTATTATACTAGCCGCAAAGCAGCCCTCCGGGCGGACTTTTTGGCTAGCTCCTGCGGAGGGCTATTGGTGGGCCTTCGGCCCACCACCTGTTTGTTCGCCCACCAAACACAGACTCTCCAGATAGCCCCTTCTAACTTTCCTGAAATCATGGATGTAGAAATGTATGTACTAACGCCAACCCATTCACATCACCCCCAACCCATTCACTCACCCATTACCCATCACCCCCCACCCATTCACTCACCCATTACCCATCACCCCCCACCCATTCACTCACCCATTACCCATCACCACACACCCTTTCACTCACCCATTACCCATCACCCCCCATCTATTCCCTCACCCATCACCCATCACCCCCCACCCATTCACTCACCCATCACCCCACACCCATTACCCATCACCCCACCCATTCACTCACCCATTACCCATCACCCTACATCAAGGCTTCCTCAATTCGAGAGAACTGGAACCCAAAATGCCAGGGGTCGCTGGCAGTTTTAACTCACTTTTTTGATAATAAGTTGGTCTACTGGAAAACAAAATATGGGCTTATTCCACTGCACTTAAAACACAAAAGTATAATATTAAGAACGATTTTCTTCTATATGTATATTGTATAGAAGCCTGATTCTGTAAAACATTGTATATAACCAAATAACCAAGTAGGTTATAGTTGAGGAGGCGAGGTAAATGCTACTCTATGATATTATATAGTCAATAACGAATGTTTAGAAGTTATCTATACCTAGGCAGCCATATTTTCCTGTTATTATTGTGTATCAATCAGATAGAAAGGCTGGAAGTGCAATGAGTCGACGCGTGAAGTCGTAATGTTTTGATTCAATCTCCCCGCCACAATCTCCCCGCCCACCACTCCCCGCCGCGGCGTGTCGCCTCCACAATTATAACCTACATTGTCGCAGCAACAAGCCGATTTCGGCATTCTTTATTCTTCGTTTTTCCAAGGCATTGCTTATTGTATTTTGACAAGCGTTTGCCAGACACAGCAGTACTGTCTTAGAAAACAGTGTGAACATCGCCCAAATTTTACATGCCACAATATACATGTAAAAAATATATTAAGCTTTGCTACTCGAGGCGAGTAATTTGCATTAAATTGCTATTATAGAGCGTTCCATCGTAATGCATGTCATCCATATAATTAGTAGAACAACAGAAGAACTATATTTTTTGGTATTCAGATGCGGTGCATCAATATTTATCGCGAAATTAATTTATGAAAAATATTATTCGCGGAGCCAAAACACAGTAGACCAACCTTTGAGTTAAAACTGCCAGCGACCACTGGCATTTCTCGAGTTTCAGATCATTGGAATTCTCGCAACCCACTTTTTTTTCACAATTATCGCTAATAGGCTGCTACAAAAAAAAGAAGAAAAAAAGTGATCGGATCATCTCATAAGTGGGCTTAAAACCTTCCCCTGGTCAACCTGGTTCCAAAAATGTGGTATATGATGGGATTCCGCCACGGGGGGCGGAACCTATACCACACACACACACACACACACACACAGACATACACACACACACACTTTCGCTTTTATTAATATAGACTAGCCGCAAAGCCGCCCTCCGGGCGGACTTTTTGGCTAGCTCCTGCGGAGGGCTATTGGTGGGCCTTCGGCCCACCACCTGTGTTTGGTGGGCCTTCGGCCCACCAAACACAGACTCTCCAGATAGCCCCTTCTAACTTTCCTGAAATCATGGATGTAGAAATGTATGTATTAACGCCAACCCATTCACATCACCCCCAACCCATGCACTCACTCATTACCCATCACCCCCCACCCATTCACTCACCCATTACCCATCACCCCCCACCCATTCACTCACCCATTACCCATCACCCCCCATCTATTCCCTCACCTATCACCCATCACTCCCCACCCATTCACTCACCCATCACCCCACACCCATTACCCATCACCCCACCCATTCACTCACCCATTACCCATCACCCTACATCAAGGTTTCCTCAATTCTCGCAACCCACTTTTCTTTTCACAATTATCGCTAATAGGTTGCTAAAAAAAAGAAAAAAAATGATCGAATCATCTCATAAGTGGGCTTAAAACCTTCCCCTGGTCAATCTGATTCCAAAAATGTGGTATATGATGGGATTCCGCCACGGGGGGCGGAACCTATACACCACACACACACACACACACACACACACACACACTTTCGCTTATATTATTATACTAGCCGCAAAGCCGCCCTCCGGGCGGACTTTTTGGCTAGCTCCTGCGGAGGGCTATTGGTGGGCCTTCGGCCCACCACCTGTGTTTGGTGGGCCGAAGGCCCACCAAACATGGACTCTCCAGATAGCCCCTTCTAACTTTCCTGAAATCATGGATGTAGAAATGTATGTATTCCCCCCACCCATTCACTCACCCATTACCCATCACCCCCCACCCATTCACTCACCCATTACCCATCACCCCCCACCCATTCACTCACCCATTATCCCCCACCCATTCACTCACCCATTACCCATCACCACACACCCATTCACTCACACATTACCCATCACCCCCCACCCATTCAATCACCCATTACCCATCACCCCCCACCCATTCACTCACCCATTACCCATCACCACACACCCATTACCCATCACCCCCCACCCATTCACTCACCCATTACCCATCACCCCCCATCCATTCACTCACCCATTACCCATCACCACACACCCATTCACTCACCCATTACCCATCACCCCCACCCATTCACTCACCCATTACCCATCACCACACACCCATTCACTCACACATTACCCATCACCCCCCACCCATTCACTCACCCATTACCCATCACCCCCCACCCATTCACTCACCCATTACCCATCACCACACACCCATTACCCATCACCCCCCACCCATTACTTCACCCCCACCCATTCACTCACCCATTACCCATCACCACACACCCATTCACTCACCCATTACCCATCACCCCCCACCCATTCACTCACCCATTACCCATCACCCCATGGCACCCTGAGGCCGTTCATGACTGACCCGAAGCCATCATATCCCATCAGCACGGCTCTCACACCTTAGGAGGAAAGGGAGATAGGAGGAGGCACAAGAGGAGAGATAGAGGGAAGGAGGGGAAAAAGGAGGAAGACAGGAAAGGCCAGGCAAAATTCGTCAGATCGAGGACAGAGGCTCGAAGCCAAGAGAGCGACCAGGTCGTCCCCATGGCGTCAGGCCCCAATCCCTGGGGCCGAAGCCCACCCAAGATGACAGAGGGCCTGGGAACGGGGGGGGGGGGGGGATTGAAAGGTTAGCACTACACCAATTGCTGCATTTTTTTTCCTTACACGATTCAAATTGGTGCTGTCTACTACATACATTAAACATGCTACTCAGACAGGCAGATAGACAGACAGTAGCCACTCACCAATCAACGCTATCCTTATTACTATCTATCCCTATTACCATCTATCAAAACTACACCATTTGCTGCATTTTTTTACCTTGTAGTATTATAAGTGGTACTGTCTACTACATACATTACACTTGATACCGAGACAGACAGATAGACAGACAACAGTTCCTATCAACATTTACAACCCACCTTTCTTTATTTTCTTACTGTCGTCTTTATAGGGATTGCAGCTAGCGGGCTTTTGGTTACCTTTTTTGCCTTTGGCCAGTCCTTTGTGACGTATAAAAACAGAAAAGAAGTTACTCACCAATCAGTGCTATCCCGATGAGGCGCAGAGCATAATCGGGGGGTTGTTGGCCGTCGGGAAAGAAAGGCTGTAGCACATAATTAGCAAAGGTGAGAGCCGCTACTGCCCTGCCGCTCGGGATGCTGATCGTCACCATATAAAACAGGTAAATAAAGGCCGGAAAGGACCCATACGCCTCATACAGGTAAGTGTAGTTGCCGCCACTTTTCGGGATCATCGTACCTGTGGCGGCGATTATTTAGTTGCGTGTATTGCATGTGGTGTGTGTGTGTGTGTGTGTGTGTTTAGGACAAATACATTATCTCTTATATATTCTGATATCAACGTTTACATGTACCAACTAAGAATATTGCGTTACTATCAAGCATACCTTTATAAATACAAAACTCGCCCACAGGATTTGTCGTGTAAAAGAAGTAAAAACCAAAGGATATTATTAAATTGACGATTTATGAATTACTGGAGGGCATTAAAAAAATTGGTGTAGCATGGTAGTTATGTTATGTAGGAGAGGAGAAAAATTAAGAGAGAGAGAGGAGAGAGAGAGGAGGAGAGGAGGAGAGAAGAGAGTAGAAGAGAGAGAGAGGAGAGAGAGAGGGAGAGGAGAGAGGAGAGAGAAGAGGAGAGAGAGAGAGAGAGAGGAGAGAAAAGAGAGATAGGAGAGGAAGAAGAAGGAGTGAGGGAGAGAGAGGAGAGGAGGATGAGAGAGAGAGATGAGAGAGAGAGAGAGAGGAGAGGGGAGAGAGAGAGGAGAGAGGGAGAGGAGAGAGAGAGAGAAAAGGGGGGAGAGGAGAAGGAGAGAAGAGAGAGAGAGAGAGGAGAGGAGAGAGGAGAGGAGAGAGAGAGAGAGGAGAGAGACGAGAGAGAGAGAGAGAGAGAGAGGGAGAGAGAAGAGAGAGAGGGGAGAGAGAGAATTTTATAGGAGACGAGGTGTTGAGAGATGATGTATGTGGTGACAAAGGGTGTTGATGATGATGATGATATGGTGTTGTGATGACGAAGGTGTTGATGATGATGATGATATGGTGTTGTGATGACGAAGGTGTTGATGATGATGATGATATGGTGTTGTGATGACGTTATAATTAATGCCGAGAAAGAAAGAAAGAAAGAAAGAAAGAAAGAAACTAAGAAAGAAAGTATATAAATAAGTATATAAACAAGTATATAAATAAATAAATACATATATAAATTAATTAATTAATACAAAAAGAAAGAAAGAAAAAAACGAAATAACCTACTCCTAACAAGTAAATTTCAAATCACATGTCAAAAAAGTAGCAATGTTTTTGTTCACCACCAACGGTCACGTATAGGTAGGCAGAGATACTTAAGGGGCTCACCTAACTCCGCGTAGCAGAAGGCGCCGCGATGCACACAGGGACGCCGGAGAGAAACCCAATATTAAGGACATTCCAACAGAGCCAGAGTACTGCAACACGGCTCGGGGCGACACAAAGATACCAGTGCCTATGATATTACCAACGATTATTCCCACACAGTTGACAAGACCCAGTTCCTTCTTGAAGCCCACTTTGGAACTCACGTCATCCTCATTCTCTAAGTCTTTTTCCTTCATATTGTTGTCCACTGTTTGTTTGCCTTCATCTTCGCTCTCTGGTAACTTTTTGTCTCTGTTTTTTATGCTGTTTTCTGTGTCTTTTTTGTCTTCTTTGTCCTTCTCTAAGTCTGTCTCCTTCATATTGTTGTCCGTGGTCAGTTTTCCTTCATCTTCAATCTTTGGGTAAATATTGTTGTCTCTGTTTCTTATAATGTGTTCTGTGTTATTGTCTTCTTTGGTGTCTTTTGTTTTCTCTGACTTGCGTTTCATTCAGTCTATCTCGTTTTGTAAAGGAGCATTTGACTTCCTTCTCCTTGTCTTCTTCTCTGGTTCATCTGTTACTTCTTTGTCTTCTTTGTTCTCTTCGCTTACTTTTCTTCCGTCGTGGGCTTTCTCGTGTGTTTCTTTGTCTCCTGTTTCGCTGTTTGGTCTGTTTTTCTTCATCTGTCTCGGCGGGGAGCTGGGATGTGATGATGTTGACTCAGATGGGATGTTCTTCATTAATAACTCTTCATTAGGTGTAGGATGTTCTGCTTTGCTTTTCTCTTCGTTTCTCTCCTTACTTCACTTCTTCAGAACTTTGATCTCTTCTTCATTCTATCTTTTCCTCTCCATCTGTCGCTCCTTTCAGCTGTTCTGTATTTAAATTTTTCCCATTTCCTTTCTTTCTTCACTTCCTTAACATCCTCAGCGCTTTTCTCGCTTTCATTTGCAGCGGCCGAGCTGGAATCATAGTTTTTATCATTTTCCATTGTTAAAATTTCTCTACAAGTCTACAGCGACAAGGAGCAAGCGAGTGAGCGAGGCAAGGGAGCGAGAGACATGCGCACTAACACAAGCAGACTTCAGATTGTTTGTGAACGAGTAGCCGCAAGAGAAGATTAACCGAGGCTGTCGCTGTGACGTTGTAATCAATCAATCTCTGGGGGCATACACCGGGGGGCGCGTCGCCTCGCCCACCTACGGACGCCACTCCCCGGGGGGCACCAGCGCGAGTCCCCCTGCAGGCTCCTTTTCCATACCAGCAACTCTCGACAGGAAGCATCAACTTACCCCAGCACCGAAACCTTGTGGGGCGCCCCTTGGCCTCCGCTAAAACCCCCGGGTTGTCTCTTACAGATCTCCCTCCAAAGGCTTCGGATCCAACTCTTTCCAGCAATAAAAACGTAGCAAAATTAACCCCTTTACGACTAGATCTTTCTTTTGCCCAAAACAAAATCGCGTGTGTTAGCCATAACATTACGAAAAGTAACTTAATGTAACAAATTAGCAAGTGGATAAGGATACTAACAAAGTCATATGTAAATAATATTGCTTATATTCCTTGAAATCGTCTAAAAGTAGCCAAGTTACAATGGAAATTACGTTAGGGGCTCAAAAGGGTAAAGAACGAGTAAGATGATGCCTTTGATAAATATAAAAACTGAGGGAGGGTTTAAAAAGTGACACGAGTACCTATTTGAGGTATCTATCACTCGTGGCAGAATAATCCAAATATTTAAACACCAGGAAAACACAATGTTATGAAGAGCAGTGATACCAGTTTTTGTTAAGTAATCATTTCCACACACTGACTTATTTTTTCTGA
Organism: Chionoecetes opilio; assembly: GCA_016584305.1. Classification (NCBI taxonomy): domain Eukaryota; kingdom Metazoa; phylum Arthropoda; class Malacostraca; order Decapoda; family Majidae; genus Chionoecetes; species Chionoecetes opilio. The sequence continues at coordinate 49,642 of JACEEZ010019905.1, read as the reverse complement.
TATACATTATATTGCCTTGAGATAACATAACATAAAAAAATAAGGAAGCTACAAGATGGATGGGTGGTTGGGGATGGGTACACAATAACATACGACTTTTTTCTTCTATATATAGTATTTGGCCTTGAGATGGGTACACAGTAAACAGAGCCTGCAAATAATGAATAAATAATAATAAATAATAAACAATTAACCTGCGTGGTTGCCTCTCTACAATGTACGTGGTTAAGATGGAGATTTCTACAGGGGAATGATAGACGTCTACAGGCTGTTAAGCGTGGTCCCCTCTCTGTAAGCCGTTCACCTGGGGTTTGGGTAAAGGGAATTAAATGATATCCCAGGTGAGACAGCGACCTTACAACCATGGTCAAGGTCCCAAGGGCAATTCAAGGTCATTCAATCAAAGGAACACGCGCTTGGTGAAGGTGAAGTTAAAGGTGTAGTTGGAAAAAAAACATAGAGTAAAAACCCTACGAAAGAAGTTTAATTACAAGTTTGAATTGCGGGGTCATCTGAAGGGCGTTCGGGAAAATGGAAGGGCGTTTGGAAGGGGGGAGTGAGGGGGGTCAACTTTTGCCAACTTAAAACGTGCAGCGAATATATTTGTGACACATCTTAAAAACCTCTGAGATAATTTAAAACTATTGAGGAGGATGGGCTATGATGGAGGAGGCAGGTGTGTGCTGTATCTCATTATAACACCTGTACGTACCCGTTGTGTTTCCGTTTTGGTCTGATTCGTTATATAAAATTTCATGAAGGAATTAGTGAAGGATAAATAGCATTGATTGGTTGATTTAATGCAAAAAAAGGGGAAATGTGCCAGGACCAGCTCTTTTGTTTATTTTCTGACAGGCCACTATAACCCACTATGACTACTAATACTATACTATATATACTAATATAACAGTATATAATAATACTGTGACATGAAAATTCTATTCACCCTCACTTTTGATTTTTCATGTTACTTATGGGAGTATTGAAAGTAACCCTTCACTCTATAACTTGGTGGTGGTGGGCATTTTTGTTGAAGGTGGTGATGGTGGTGATCGTGTTTATTATCTTGATGGACTATTGATGTCATGCTGTGTGTGTGTTTGTGTGTGTGTGTGTGTGTGTGTGTGTGTGTGTGTGTGTGTGTATTTGTGTGTGTGTGTGTGTGTGTGTGTGTTGTGTGTGTTGTGTGTGTGTGTTCAAGAAGATCAGAGGAAAGATACATAAATAACTATGAATGTTGTAAATGTAATGTAAATTTATGTGTAGAAATGGCAATAGCGACTGGGGTTAAAGTAATAGTAGTAGTAGTAGCAGTAGTAGTAGTAGTAGTAGTATGTAATAGTGGGGAGGCGGTGGCCGAGTGGTTAGCGTCTTGGAGTGGTGAGCTTGATGTCCCGAGTTCGAATCGTGCCGGGGACACAACTCTTTCGGTCATCTTTAACGTGGTCGACAAGCACAAGGTCCCGAGTTCAAGTCCCACCAAGGAGCAACTGTAAATCCATCGTCGAGTGGTCGAAGCAACTCGCATGGTTAATTCCTGTTCCGTCGACTGCGACTTCAAGTGTGGCCATGGGACAACAGGTTGCAGTGTGTGTTTTAAAACTGAGGGGTCAACATCACAGGGGGATATAACATCACAGGTGTCACTATAAAAATCCAGCCTGCGCCAACCAACGGGCGGAGGGCCAACCATCATCACGTCCCTCCATATGATAAATAGCCTACTGGCGCTATAGGCTTCAATGTAGAAAGTCCCTGCATTCGGTCAGCGGTTCGAGTCCACCAGGTTCGTCCTGGGTATAGTCAATAACCTTGTAATTGGTACTTGCAAAGTGTCTAGATAGAATCAAAGTATCTTATCTAATATTCAATGTAGAAAAAAAAAAAAAAAAAAAAGTAGTAGTAGGTAGTGTAGCATCAACTCACTATGACAACACACAGACACACACACCGTAGTGTGTTGGGAACTCCGTAGTGTAGGGGTTAGCACGCTCGGCTTACAACCGAGAAGTCCCGGATTCGACCCCCAGGCGGAGCGAAGATAGACGGGCGTTCTTCTTTAAACCCGAGCCCCTGTCCACCCAGCAGTGAATAGGTACCGGGTGTTAGCCGAGGGTTTGTGACCCGGGGACATATTCCCGTTTTCTGGAACAGTATGTTGCGTTTACTCTTGAACACGTCAGGTTACGGTGAGGATAGGCTAGGTTTTCCGGACCTCTCCATGGTAACTTTGTGTGGGAATCACAATGAGGGTATTTTCGAGAAAATCCTAGGGTTAGTCTCGGATATAGTTTTTTTTTTTTTTTTTTTTTTTTTTACATTTGTGCCTATAGCGCCTGTAGGCAGTGGTGATCCAGGGCTCGGATGGTAGGCTCTGGAGGTTCACTTGAGGGCTGTGATGGTTAGTCCTCGCCCGTGGTGGCGCAGGCAGGATTCTTATAGTGACGCCTGTGATTAGAGAGGCTCATGCCGCCACCCTGTGTCCTCCGGTGCACTCGCAATCGAAGGTAGAGTTAATGGGCAGGGCATGTGGGTGTTCTTATGCCACTCATGACGCAGCCAAGCGTCTTCACTCGGAAACCACATACTCCCATAGAGTTGGGGAATATGCCTCCCGGGATGGTGGCGTCAGCCAACACTAAGCACTAAGAATGAATAATAAAATAAATGTTGCTATGGAGACGGGGCCATACGAGCGTTGCTCAGGCCCTGTAAAATACAACTAGGTGAATACACACACACACACACACACACACACACATAAGGCCTCTTCCATTTGCGACATTTCAAGAACCAGTTCACGGAACCCAAGAATTCAGGCGTTCCATTTGCGCACGAAAACCTGGGTCCGAGGCAAAGCGCGTAGTGACTCAGCAAAACCCGTGAACTTTCTCTACTCACATTGAGAGGTGGGTAGCTTGGGTAGAGTTTTCAGTTCATAACAAACAATGGTCGCCTTGGGCCCTATTTCTCTTATCGTGAAGGGTTTTCCGCATGCACGAGTCGGAGAGGATGTCAGACGGCATAAAAGAGGCATACATGGCTGGTGGAGGCCATGCGTTCCCGCGATCTTAAACTTGATATGATCCCTTCACATAGCAGCTAGCTGAGTTATATCTCTCGTTATCTCTCTCTCTCGTTATCTCTCGTTATCTCTCTCTCTCGTTATCTCTCGTTATCTCTCACTCTTGTTATCTCTCTCTCTCGTTATCTCTCTCTTCTCTCTCTCTCTCTCGTATCTCTCTCTCTATCTCTCTTTATCTCTCTCTCCTCTCTATCTCTCTCTCTCTCGTATCTCTCTCGTTATCTCTCTCTCTCTCTTATCTCCGTTACTCTCTCTCTCTCTCTCTCTTCTCTCTCTCTCTATCTCTCGTTCTCTCCTCTTATCTCTCTCCTCTCTCTCTCTCTCTCTCTTCTCTCTCTCTCTCTCTCTTCGTTACTCTCTCTCTCTCTCGTTATCTCTCTCTCTCACGTTATCTCTCTCTCTCTCTCTATCTCTCTCTCTCGTATCTCTCTCTTCTCTCTCTCTCTCTCTCTCTCTCTCTCTCTCTCACTCTCTCTCTCCCCTCTCTCTCTCTCTCTCTCTCTCTCTCTCTCTCTTCTCTCTCTCTCTCTTCTCTCTCTCTCTCTCTCTCTCTCTCTCTCTCTCTCTCTCTTAAAATTGCCTCGCCAGCTGAGTATGTTTGTAAACAAAAAACGGGGTTTTTGCGTTCCATTTGTGACACGCGACTCCAACCCTGAACCCAGAACCCAACCCTGAACTGAAAGAACTGGTTCATGCAACTTGGGCACAAATGAAAGAGGCCTATATACACATTTATAATGAAATATCAAAGCAAGTAATATAAAACTTCATATATTTCATACAACGCCAAAGATAACATAACAAAATTGTTCATTCGAATGCCAGTGATATAAAAACGAGAAACTATGTAAATGCTTTCGATATTAAAAGGAGCTATTTTCATGGTTACTTATAGAAAAAAAAATCAAGTTCTCTTTAAGACCGTTTTCTGTTACACATTTATAGCGGTAACCTGTAAATAGCACCGAATTCACTACCAGAACGAGAATAAAATTTATGCGTGTGATAAATATAGATTAATGATAAAAATTATCAACATAAATACATGGCTGAGAATTCATACTTAGTAACTTGCATGTTACTTTGCTGAGTTGTTGGGCTGAGTACTTTGGGCAGTTGTTCACGGTGGACCCTCCAGCTGAGCAGCTTCACACCACTGGGTTACAGGCAGTGGATGCCGATCCTCCCATTGACGAAACCGCACCCTCTCTTGACGAAGTCAGAGAGGCTGTAGCAAAGTTGAAGGGTGGAAAGGCAGCTGGTGTTTGTAATATCAGTGCGGAGCTCCTCAAAGCTGGGGGTGAGGCCATGATCCGCGGGTTGCATGCTGTCCTGACTGCCGTGTGGCAATCAGGTACCATTCCTCCTGACTGGAAAAGGGGGCTGGTCGTCCCTATCTGGAAAGGGAAAGGGGACCGTCAGGACTGCAACAATTACCGCGGTATTACACTGCTCAGCGTACCAGGCAAGGTGCTTGCCCATCTATTGCTGACACGAATTCGCAGTCATCTGGTGAAGCATCAGAGACCTCAGCAGTCTGGGTTCACGCCTGGTAAGTCAACAACGGACCGTATCCTAGCGCTTCGTGTCCTGGTGGAACGCCGACGTGAGTTTCGACAGGGGATGCTTGCAGCCTATGTTGATCTCAAGAAGGCGTTTGACTCAGTGCATCGTGAGTCACTCTGGGATCTTCTGCGACTTCGAGGGATTCCTGCAAGGACTATTGGTTTGATAACTGGTCTGTATTCTGGGACTGAGAGTGCTGTGAAGTGTGGTGCAGGTGTATCCAGCTTCTTTCCTGTGAATACAGGAGTGAGGCAAGGGTGCGTCCTTGCCCCATCACTTTTCAACGCTTGTATGGACTGGGTATTGGACAAGGTTGTAGATCAAAGTGATTGTGGAGCATCCGTCGGCAACACCAAGATCACTGATCTTGTTTTTGCCGATGATGCAGTAATCTTTGCTGAGTCGCTGGAGGTCCTGGTGATGGCTCTCGAGGCGCTGCACGAGGAGGCAAAGCCTTTGGGACTTGAGGTCTCCTGGCTCAAGACCAAGGTCCAGGTGTTTGGAGACTTACTAGATGAAGCAGTACAGTCTGTTGATGCGTGTGGCGAGGACATTGAGATCTTGGAAAGTTTTACATACCTTGGTAGCGCAGTCCATAATGACGGCGGGTCACGTCAAGAAGCCTTACGGCGGATTGGCATAGCCCACGGTGTTATGGACTCGCTCAGCGGGAGTATTTGGCGTTGTTGGTACCTGTGCAGGAGGACAAAGATCCGGATCTTCAAGTCGCTTGTGATCCCTGTCTTACTCTATGGTTGTGAGACATGGACACTAAATAGTGACTTGAAGAGACGAATCAATGCCTTTGGTAATAAGTGTCTTCGCAGAATTATGGGGTATCGCTGGGATGATTACGTGTCAAATCAGCGATTGCACCGTGAGACTGAATCGAGGCCTATTACCTGCATAGTCCGTCAGCGCCAACTTCGGCTATATGGGCATGTGGCACGCTACCCTGAAACCTATCCTTCCCATCGGGTTGTATCTGTAAGAGACAATCCGGCGTGGAGGAGGCCAAGGGGGCGCCCACAAGGCTCGTGGCTGGGGCAAGTTGATGTTTCTTGTCGAGAGCTGCTTGGTATGGGAAAGAAGCCTGCACGGGAACTCCGCGTGGTGACCCCCGGGAGTGGCGTCGTAGGGTGGTCGAGGCGACGCGCCCCCCGGCGTATGCCCCCAATGATTGATTGATTGAACTTGCATGTAAAAAGCTTGTGACTAGTTTCATTTCCTTCGACATTTTCTCTTTTTCTCCCTTTTTGGTTTCCTCTGTATGTAGCAGCGGTTCTTAACCTGGGGGGCGCGGATAATTATCTAGGGGGCGTGAGCCAAGAGACAAAAAGTAAGAATTGTCAAGAATTTAGCTTGAAGCTCGGCTTTCGCTTTAAGATGAAGCTCGCGCGCGAGGGTGAGAGCGTGGCCACCGAGATGTCTCTCGGTGGTCTCGGTGAGAGTCACTACAGAGGAGCAGGTGCAGTATGTGTGAAAAACTCTACGGTGACGCTTTGCCACATTTCACAAACTACAGACTTTATGCAATATTATTTTTTGTTATTATTACTATTATTATTATTATTATTATCAGTACTATTATAGCGCGTAGCTTCTGCTGTGCGGCAGCCTTAAAACGCGATCTAACTAAATCTGATGGGTATGTGCAGGGTGTTTATGAACAATTATGTGCACAATTAATATAAGTGTTAGAAACCCGCATTTTTTTCAGTTTTTCTTTCTGATTCAGAATAATTTTGAAACATCTTGTTTGAAGAAGTGAAGGGGGGCGGGCATGGAGATAAGGACACACTACTGAAGGGGGGGGGGCATGGAGATAAGGACACACTACTGAAGGGGGGCGGGCATGGAGATAAGGACACACTACTGAAGGGGGGGGGGCATGGAGATAAGGACACACTACTGAAGGGGGCGTGGTGGTAAAAAGGTTAAGAATCACTGCTAATTATGAAACTTAAGTTTCCTGGTGTGTGTGTGTGTGGTGATAATTATCACCACCACACACACACACACACACACACACACACACACACACACACACACACACACACACACATACACGTCTTAAAATCATGCGTCTAAACAAAATTTCCATTTTACTGTTATTGTAAATAACAGTAAGTAGACAGTAATAACAGTAATAACAGTAATAACAGTAATAGGTGTCCAAGCGAGCGAAGCGAGCTTGGACACCTATTTCAGCCGAAATCAGGTGTCATATAGGCTTGTAAAATGTTTCCACGAATGTGGGCAAGAAAGATACAGGCGCAAAGGAAGAAATTTGCCACAGAAAGTTATATTTCGTCTCTTAACTCATTGTCCAAACGAGCGAAGCGAGCTTTTATCATATATACTAAAATTCGTAATATATTGTGCTGGCGACATTAGTGCAGTGGCGAAAGTAGTGCATTAGTGTAGTGGAAATAAAATGTGCTCGTAGCCTTCACAACAACAGTGTCTGAGCGTCGCCGAGGAGGCAGGCCGCTTGTGTTAGGCCTCATATAACCACTATAACTCGCGTTTCTAATGCCGTTATAGGTGTTATTTAGTGTTAGCGTGGTGTTATATACGAGGGAGGGTGTGTGTGAGGTGTTAAATATGCCATTTCAGCCGTGGGTACAGAGAGGAGGAAGAAAATGTAAGTATAAACCCGTGTTATTGTCCAAGCGAGCGAAGCGAGCTTGGACATTCGCATATAACAATTATGAAATACCACCACCACCACCACCACCACCACCATTACCACACACCACCACCACCAACCACCATCACCACCACCACCACCATCACCATCACCATCACCATCACCATCACCACCACCACCACACCACCACCACCACCACCACCACCACCATTACCACCACCACCACCACACCACCACCACGACCACAACCACCACACCACCACCACCACCACCACCATCACCACCACGACCACCACCACCACCACCATTACCACCACCACCACCACACCACCACCACGACCACAACCACCACACCACCACCACCACCACCACACCACCACCACCACCACCATCACCACCACCACCACCATCACCATCACCATCACCATCACCATCACCACCACCACCACACCACCACCACCACCACCACCACCACCATTACCACCACCACCACCACACCACCACCACGACCACAACCACCACACCACCACCACCACCACCACACCACCACCACCACCACCATTACCACCACCACCACCACACCAACACCACGACCACAACCACCACACCACCACCACCACCACCACACCACCACCACCACCATCACCACCACCACCACCATCACCATCACCATCACCACCACCACCACCACACCACCACCACCATCACCACCACCACCACCACCACCATCACCACCACCATCACCACCATCACCACCATCACCACAACAACCACCATCCCCACCACCACCACACCACCAGCACCACCACCACCACCACCGCCATCACCACACCATTTTTTTTTAGAACTTTTTTCAAGAACAATTTAGCACTTTTCTTTTCTTTGTAAAAAGTAAAGAAAATCAAAGAAGGGGATGGTGAAGGTTAGGTTGGGTTAGGTCAGGTTGTAATAGAAGTATTTTAAGGTGAGGGTATTTAAAAAGTTGACTTTAGCCTGTGCGAGCTTCGAAACGTTCCATATCTTTAGTGTGGACGTCTATTTCCTATTATATTACCTTTTTCCTGAAAAAGTAATGTTTCTGTAGCTTCTCAAACTATCCGTGTCCTCATTTTCACCTTTTCACTCACGGATTTATAAGGATTATCGTAAAAACTGGTGATTACTTTGGATTATCGAGTCACTGCGTCCATTCACTGGTTAAGATATCACAAGTAAGACTCGTGACGTATGTATGGAGGTGGGGAGGAAGAGGGGGGAAGAGATGGAGGGAGTTAAAGGGGAATGGGAGGGAGAAGGAGGTATGGAGGCTAACATGAGGCCTCTAAATATTAACGGTTATATCCTTACATGGCAACATCTACAATATCGTTTAAGTCAGTCACCTCGCCACTACCCACCAAACACACTACGTAAACCTTACGTTTTGAGAAGGTAGCGTTTTGGTAACGTTAGGAAAATTCGTAATATATACGTAAATCATACGTTAACTCTTGAATGGTCTATGTTGTATTTAGGTAGTGTTTTGGGTTACGTCGCTACAATGCGTTTTTGAAAAGTAATTAAGACGTTATGTAATACGTGTTTCTGCTACTAATATAAAACGTAGTGGTTTTTCGTTTCAATTACGTACTTATAACATCATGAGTAACGTGATATTAGAGGATCAAAACGTTTATATATACATAATGAGTACGTGGATACATATGTTAAAGATACGTGAGTATAACGTTAATATGACATAAACCGATAGCCAAGTGAATTCCAATCGGCGTTATGGTGAAAATCAGGTGATTTATATCAGGTAGATCTATAGACACGGAATAACATAGAAACTACGTAGAACATTCACGTGACAAAATAACCTTTTTAGCACGTTTATAGCACCTTTTGTTTTGTTTTATATATACGATTTTGTGACGGAAATACATATGGTTTATATATTCAAAATACGGTTGTTTGGATGAAGAAATTTAATTGAAAGTAAATAGAATATTTCAGGCAGGGCCCCAAGGTTATTATGCATGTACTGTTTCTTATTATAGTCTATGTAGCAACGTTTTCTATTAGGTTCATATTAAAGAAAATGTTAATTAATATGGTATACTATTATAAGTTTTAGTAAATGAAATTGTATTATTTGTTATGCTTATAATATATTATCAAATGTAATGATTTCAAACTTTTAAACAGTAAACTTAAAATATATCCAAAACTATAATCAATAAAAAAATCACATACATGATATTATGGGATATCTACTACTTAGACTTTTATTTTTGTAGGATTCAAATATAACTGAAAGATTATATATTTTTACATTGACATATGGATCATTAAGTCAAAGCTAACCTACTGTGGCAAGAAATAATGATCACCTCATAAATAGGACGGGCACCAGTGATCGAGGAGTCTTTACTGGTGGGCTGGTGCACGCTTTGCACAAAATGCAAATTACTCGCTGTATAATTATTTACACAACTATACATCTTCCAACTCGAAGGAGCTGTATATAGCAAGAACTTTAGCAGAAAGGTATATGTTAATGGTACGTACCAGGAAGGTTGTGGCAATGAAGGTACCGCTGAAGGTAGTAGGAACGTAGCAAAAACGTAGTGGGATGTAGCAAATAGGTTGTGAAAAGGTGATGGAACGTGTTAAAAAGGCAGTATAAACGTTGTTGAAACGTACAAATGGTTCCCAAAATGTTGTAGAAAGGTTGTCAGTTACGTAGTGAAATACGTAGTTAGGACGCACCTGGGCGTCCACACAAATTCGTACTAGTTACGTATTTTTGCTAAGTAAAAGTTACAAAACCGATACCTTTATACTACGTAGAAAATACGTAAGTGTGTTACCGTAGATAACAGTAAAGTCGCCACCTGCAGTGATGTCGCCAGGCGCCAAATATTACGAATTATAGCATCACTACTGATATTTATGTGCCACTGAAGATGATACACAGTAGTTTATATCATGACTGTATAATCTACCCTGTTTCAGCGTTGTTTTATGCTTTGTATCTGCAAGTATATACGGTTTCAAATTTCGCTACGCGTTTTTTTTTCGGGCGACGACGACAGCGGTACGACACTCAGTAAATAAACACTAGATGGCGAATCTATTGTTGGTAGCCACTTTGTAGATATTTTTGTAATTTGTTCATTTATAGCCATACTATGACACAGATGAAGACACAAAATGACACAGATTCTCCAGATAGCCCCTTCTAACTTTCCTGAAATCATGGATGTAGAAATGAAAGTATTAACGCCACCACACGTCTGTAAACAGAAAAAAAGTTGTCCTGGCGACTTTACTGTTATCTACGGTAGCTGGATAGATGTCTAATTATTGCTTCCACTTTACTCCTTATTTCATCCTCTTATTTCTTCTTCACTATGGTTAAAACCCCACAAAATTAACTCATAAATATACAGATAACCTATAAGAGGCTTGGTACCCTTTTAGGGATGCAGAGAATAGGCAGATATAAAATAAAAACTAATAATAGTAATAGAAAGAAAACGGACGAGCAGATGTAACATAGAAATGAATAATATTTATGGGATACTAAAGAAAAGTTGAATTACCTGTGTTTATCTAGCCGGAGAGGGAAATAAAGGGTTGATGGAGTAAAGGGAGGTATAAGGAAGGTGATGGGGTGACTAAGGGAGGGAGGGAATGAGGGCTTAGAGGTGAGTGTGAGTGCCAGATGACAGCTGCATTGTTGCCTTAGGCAGTTCTTCGGGGACAGCATGAACGCAGTCTGATTACGTACGTGATTGTGTCTGCAAGGTGGCGTGGTGTTAAGGGTTACAAACTACTATTACTACTCCACTCATTACCTGGACTATCTCGTACTACTACGTTATATACCTAACACATACATATAAAAACCCCAGTAAATATTATAAATACGAAAAAACTACTGCTTCTATTTACTTTACCAGAAATAAATTGACCAATATCTTAGAAGTTTACAGACACTCAATTACACAAACTAGCTAGTACTACTACCATACCAAAAAGACACAAAAATGCATGAACTCTACGTCCTACAACAAACTACTCTACCACGCCACCACTACCTATTATTCTACTATCTACTACAAAAAAAAAAAAAAAACATAAACCAAAAAGAACACCAACACGAATAAAAACTACAACTTAAATAAAAATCAAACTAAAACTAGGAAAAAAACCTCCAACACAAATAAACCTTAAAAAGAATAACGGACACATACAAAAAAAATTTTCAGAATATTGACCCATGGCGTTGAGGAGACTTGGGGCTCGTTCTCTGTGGACGAGGAATTAGTAGACAGAGAATAAACCAGTGGCGAGGATGACGAGGGCCGCACTTACCAACCTCAGGGGACTGTTTCACCACGGCATGACGCACAGGAAGAACGCGAGGACGATTGTATGATGAATGGGAAGCCGATCCAAACTGCAGAAGGAAAGAGAAAAGGAAAGCCAAATACAGATTCAAGGAGGCGGGAAGAAAATGGGAATAAGGCAAAAACAAGAAATAGAAATAAGTAAGCCTAATAAGCCTCGTAAGTTTCAATAAATCTGTTTTGCTGTTAGGGCCATTGCCAAGAAAGTCTGTCGTGCTGCCTATAGGGTCCGAGCGTGGAACGATGCCCGACTTGCACAGGTTATAAGAACTAGGCGTACATTCACCGCCATCGTGCATTGATGGAAAAATCGTTGGGCGGTAACCCCAACGCGATGTATTGATACGATGAGCAGTACGGTGATTATTCTATCAATTATTGAGCACCATATATAATCAAAATTATTAATTGAAACATTCATAATCAACTATTTCATATGTGACACATTTCTAGGAAGAATAAGCCGGTTATTAAGCTCGAAAGGCCAGCTATTCATCATTTTCAGTAAAGCCGTGAGACTAAGACAAAGCGGGTGGATGTCCGCACCACCTATTGACAGCGGCTGGTGATATGGGGCGGGTGGGCGGGCGGGCGGAGTACATCCACACCTCATAACGATACGTTGTCATCCACCTTAACTGAAGAAGACTGATCAACTACCACGCCTGTGAACGCATCATAGGACATCACCAGGGCTCATATGGTTCCTCAACGGATCCTTGCAGCCCTAACCAACGCCTATACCCGCTCGGTATTCCCGCTGGGATATAAGTGAACAGACTTTAACTGTGATTGAATGTATGTGTAACTTTTATGCAGTTACCATTTCGAAATGATAATAAGTAATATTGCTAAATATTACTGACTAGAATCATCTAGAAACGCAAATAAATTGTAACCATGTGTGAGAGAGAGAGGAGGAGGAGGAGAAGGAGGAGAAGGAGGTGAACACCAGCGTGGCGTTGTCATGGTAACTCAAATGACCAACCTCAGAACTTGTGAAATTTTTTCGTACCGCCTCTTTCTATTGAAAACAGCATTGCTAATACATGTATTAGTTTATATTTATGTTATAGAAAACAATCATTCATGATAGAAATGACTGGAATGAATTTCTTTAAAGTAGTAAATATTATCATTCTATTTATCGCACCGGTTGGTACACCTCGCTCCGACGTCGGGACATCATGCCGATGGGGGCAAAATCAGCCGTTCATGAAACTTATCAATGGAGTATCACGACGGTCGGGCGCCCCACTCACTATCGTATACTCGATGGAAAACGTCCATTTCTTGCAACTGGGCCTTAGTTTCATTCTTGTGTTCCTAACGATCCGATCCGATGGTGTTTGGGGTATAATGCCTTATCAACGGTTCCTTATCTATCCCTGTAAGCTTACCTTGATGGGACGCGGCCAATCCGGATGCTTCACGCGGAACCAGAAGAAGGAGGAGATGCACACGACATGCATGAGGTTCCCGGCGAAGGCCATGTAGTTGATCAACACTCGCACGTCTGACGTCACGAACATCCACATCGACATGAACGTCTGAGAGAGACACATAAAAACACACATATATAGTCGCCGCACGTTAAGTTGGCGAAAATGGGGCCCCTTCACTACCCCTTTCCGAACGCACGGGATTGGCTGAGGTGTTGGGTGTTAAGGCTTTAGGGCGGAACCTGGAGTAAGGCATTCTCACCCAACACCCAACACCTCAGCCAATCCCGTGCGTTCGGAATGGGGGAGTGAAGGGGCCCCATTTTCGCCACCTTAACGTGCGACGACTTTAGTTTACATATATGCCCGAAACCTCCACTCTTAACTTACTCACACGCTTTACTCAACATTAGACCGATCATGTTATTGATAATTTAGATTCATATGCAGTATAGTAAGTTGGGTAAAAAAAATTCGTTCAAAGTTCCATGGTTCTGTTTCCGCCTTGTCTTTACTTTCTGGTAAGTCAAACAACTACTTAATTGGACAAAGAGTGGATTCTGAAGGTAACTTGAACTTGATGCCCATAAACAGAAGAGCTGTCACCCACTTAGACTTCAAATATAATCTTTCAATCTATCTTCCAAACTTCCACCTTCTCAAGTTTTTCTTTCTTTATCTATCTATCAACCCGCACATGTTTCCAATCCGTATATTCCTTCACTTCCTTAGCCTTTTCTCAAGTCTTCTACCTACCATATTAGTATTTTGCAGGGGTTTATGATCAGTTTATATATTGTTATTAAGTCTCCTCTTTCTCTTTTTTCCTCGAGTGTTGGCAATTTCATCTCTCTCAACCTTTCTTAATAAGTAAGTTCTAGCTCTGATAACTTTAAAGAGGCAACAAATATACTTAACAAACATTTCTTCAACGACCATCAAGGAGGAACCCACCAGGAACATTAGGGAGGTGACTGGCGTGTTGTTCTCGATTTGGACGAGGGAGAGGAGGCGAGGCAAGTGTCCACGGCGAGCGCTGACGAAGAGGAGCCTGGAATAGGTGATAGTATACCCGTTGAGTGCCCCGCTGATGGAACAAGCAACGAAAACGGGGATTGTCCAAGCCATCACCCCAAGAGTAAGGTTGCCGAAGGTCTGGGGGAAAAAAGTTTTACAAGTTTTACAAGTTTATTAAAGAAAAGCGAGGGATTACATAGCAGGGGGGAGAAAAGGTAGATTAGTTTACTCACTAGTAAGATTAGATTAGTTTACTCACTAGTAAGATTATAATAGTTTACTCACTAGTAAGATTATAATAGTTTACTCACTAGTAAGATTATAATAGTTTACTCACTAGTAAGATTAGATTAGCTTACTCACTAGAAAGATTAGATTATAAATTGTAATTAGTTTGCTCACTAGTAAGATTAGATTAGTTTACTCACTAGTAAGATTATAATAGTTTACTCACTAGTAAGATTATAATAGTTTACTCACTAGTAAGATTATAATAGTTTACTCACTAGTAAGATTAGATAAGCTTACTCACTAGAAAGATTAGATTATAAATTGTAATTAGTTTGCTCACTAGTAAGATTAAATTAGTTTACTCACTAGTAAGATTATATTAGTTTACTCACTAGTAAGATTATAATAGTTTACTCACTAGTAAGATTAGATAAGTTTACTCACTAGTAAGATTAGATTAGTTTACTCACTAGTAAGATTAGATTAGTTTACTCACTAGTAAGATTAGAATAGTTTACTCACTAGTAAGATTAGATAAGTTTACTCAGTAGTAAGATTAGATTAGTTTACTCACTAGTAAGATTATATTAGTTTACTCACTAGTAAGATTAGATAAGTTTACTCACTAGTAAGATTAGATTAGTTTACTCACTATAAGATTAGATTAGTTTTACTCACTAGTAAAGATTAGATCAGTTTACTCACTAGTAAAGATAGGATGTAGTTTACCATAGTAAGATTAGATTAGTTTACTCATGTAAGTAATGTAAATTAGTTTACACACTAGTAAGATTAGATTATTTCCACTAGTAAGATTAATAAGTTTACTCACTAGTAAGATAGATTAGTTTTACTCACTACTCATTACTTATTTATCACCACAGCCACAGGGCGAGGCAGTATCATGTCTTTAGACAACACAGCAAAATAGCGACGTTTGGTGAGTGTGTAATCACGATGACAAGGTGACGGAGATGGCTATGGCCGCGGCATGTTTCTGTAAGGTGAAGTGTAAGAGATTAGTACACAAGTTTGATGTATTTTTTTGATAGGTGTCAACTCAATATGGTGTGCTAAGTAAAGTATTGTAGTTATTAAGTGCATGTCTGGATACTTCTTATTGATTCGTCTAAATACTTTTACATTATGTTTTTATTGACTTCTATGAGATTTATTGAGTTTCATTGATTTCCTAGCTATTTTATTGAGTTCACCTGTAAAATACTGTGATCAAAAGTACTATCTGTCTGTGGTGTGTATGTGTGTGTGTGTGTTGTGTGTGTGCGTAGTGTTGTGTGGTGGTGTGTGTAGTGTGTGTGTGTATTCATTAGTTGTATTCATCTAGTTGTATTTTCAGGCCTGACAACGCTCGTATGGGCCCAGTCTCCATATCAAAATTGTTATCATTCATCTTAGTGCTAGTTTTGCCGAAGCAGCACCACGAGAAACGGGTACAAACCACCGCTAACACCGGTACCCATTCACTGCTGGCGACAGGGCTCGGTTTTAAAACAGCGACAACACCCATCTGATTTCCAGCCCACGCCCGGGTGTGTGTAGTGTGTTATAGCCTACCTAATTATCCTTCAGCTCTTCCTGATGAACGTTGAGCTGTCCCTGTAGAAAAAGATAAAAAAATAATAGAACGAATGTATATAGTAATTAGGTCGCACCACACACGCAACGCACGGAAAACACAAAACACACACGCGCGCGCGCACAACACACACACACAACACAACACACACACACACAACACACCACACACACACCCCTAAAGCAATATTTAAAACACATTTAATATCTTCTTTACACATACCTCTGTACACAATTCTAATCACCAACATTCAATCCACAACCACTCATACGACACTTCTCTATAGAATTACTGTCCTCTTATGCCTAAATAATCATCCACTTTTAAGCACATATGAATAATTAATAACTAAAAAAAAAAAATACCTTCCTCCAAGATCACTAACCATAATCCTCAAACAAACACTTTCTCCACCTTTTCACAACATTTCAACCTTTTTAATTTTCTTAACCTTCTCACCATCCATCGTAAGCAAGATAAGTGTGATGGAAAGTAGTGGCAAGCAAGGCAGGGGGTGGTGGGCCTCCATTGCATCCTCGTAATCTGGGGTGCCTCGAAACAGGTGAACAGTCCCACGACTATGATCACAATGAGGCAAACACCTTCGTCAATGCAACAGGTCCTGCACTCTGGGGCCCATCGCACATTTCTTGGAGTTGACTACGGAGGATAACTGAGGGAGATAACAGAGAGAGAGAGAGAGAGAGAGAGAGAGAGAGAGAGAGAGAGAGGAGAAGAGAGAGACGAGGAGAGAGAAGGAGAGAGAGAGAGAGAGAAGAGAGAGAGGAGAGAGAGAGAGAGAGAGAAGAGGAGAGAGAGAGAGAGAGACGAGAGAGAGGAGAGAGAGAGAGAGAGAGAGAGAGACGAGATGAGAGAATGAGAGAGAGAGAGGAGAGAGAGAAGGAGAGAGAGAGAGAGAGAGAGAGGAGAGAGAGAGAGAGAGAGAGAGAGAGAGAGAGAGAGAGAGAGACGAGAGAAGAGAGAGGAGAGAGAGAGAGAGAGAGAAGAGAGAGAGAGAGAGAGAGAGAGAGAGAAGAGAGAGACGAGAGAGAGAGGAAGATAGAGAGAGAGAGAGAGGAAGAGAGAGATAGAGCAGAGAGAGAGAGAGAGAGACGAGAGGAGAGAGAGACGGCAAAGAGAGGAGAGTGAGAGAGAGGAGAGATGAGAGTAGCCGGAAGATCATATTACTATAACCACCTTCGTCACTTCACACAATCTTTCTCAGAATTCTATCTAAACATCTATCACAGTATTTCGAATTTCACTCTACTTGATACGTTATGGATCCAATGCATACATTAAAATCTGATTATTTTTTTGCTTCTCACATCCTTGGTCTGCCAGGTAAATTCAAAATTTTTTTTTTTTTT
>JACEEZ010019905.1:0-30770 GCA_016584305.1 Chionoecetes opilio | reverse complement strand
TAACGCTAATACTCATTAAGGCTTGTTCTACGCAACAAGTTTGGTTCACAGACTCCAATTGATTTTGACAGCACTACTTGCATGTCAAATTTCAGCTCAATTCGACAATATTTGGGAGTAGTTATTCATTTTTTGGCTTAAACTTGGTTCCACTCCCCTTACGCGAATGGGTCTTATGGTAAGTGGCAGCTCGCTTCGCTCGCTGCCAATCAAGTATAGGCGGCTTCGCTCGCTGCCAATCAAGTATAGGCGTCCAGCCTCTGGCCCCTTTGCTTTTGGCTCAGTTCTTGCGGCTGGAACGTGGCAGCGAGCCACGTTCCAGCCAATTAACTCATTACGCTAATTACTCATTAAGGGCTTGTTCTACGCAAAATGTTTGTTTCACAGACCCCCATTGATTTTGACAGCACTACTTGCATGTCAAATTTCAGCTCAATCCGACAATATTTAGGAGTAGTTATTAACTTTTTGGCTTAAACTTGGTTCCACTCCCCTTACGCAAATGGGTCTTATGGTAAGTAGCAGCTCGCTTCGCTCGCTGCCAATTATTATTTGACTCACCACAGCCACAGCGGGCGAGGCAAGCATCAGGTCTTTGGGCAACACAGCAAAATAAGCGACGTTGGTGAGTGTGTAAATCACGATGACACAGGTGACGGAGATGGCTATGGCCCGTGGCATGTTTCTGAAGGTGAAGGGTAGGAGATTAGGTACACAAGTTTTGATGTATTTTTTGATAGGTGTCAACTCAATATATGTGCTAAGTAAAGTAGGTTCCTAAGTAAATGTCTTTAGATACTTTCTTTATTAATTAATCTGAAATAGTTGGTATTTAAAAAATATTTTTTTTAGTTCTATTGAGATTTATTGAGTTTCATTGATTTCGTAGCTATTTTATTGAGTTCCCTTGTAAATACTGTGGTCACTAAAGCATCTATCTATTTGTATGTGTATGTGTGTGTGTGTGTGTGTGTGTGTGTGTGTGTGTGTGTGTTTGTGTTATAGCCTACCTGATTGGATCCTTGAGCTCTTCCATGACGTCGTTAAGGCTGTCCCTGTAGAAAGAAAAAAAAGAATAATAGAAAGGAATATGTATACAGTTAATTTAGGTCGCACGCACGCGCGCGCACAACACACACACACACACACACACACACACACACACACACACACACACACACACACACACACACACACACACACACACACCCCTATAAGCAATAAATAACACGCATTTAATCTCTTTTTACACATAACCTCTGTACACACTTCTAATCAACAAAATTTAATAATCCAACAACCCACTCATACACACTCTCTATACGAATTACTGCCTAACTGCCTTAACTCATCCACTTTTTAAGCCATATGTGTAATTAATAACTAAAAAAAAAAATACCTTCCCCTAAATCCAACTAACCATAAATCTCTCAAACAAACACTTTCTCTCCAACCTTTTCACAACATTTTCAACCTTTTCAATTTTCTTCAACCTTTCTCACCATCCATCGTAAGCATAGAAAGTGTGGTAGAAAGTAGTGGCAAGCAAGGCAGGGTAGGTGGTGGTGCCTTCCATTGGATCCTCGTAATTCTGTGTGGTGCCTCGAAACAGGTGACACAGTCCCACGACGATGATCACAATGAGGGCAAACACCTTCGTCAATGCCAACAGGTCCTGCACTCTGGTGGCCCATCGCACTTTCTTGCAGTTGACGTACGTGAGGATAACTGATGGAGATAACAGAGAGAGAGAGAAAGAGAGATAGAGATAGATCATTTATCATAACCAACCTTCGTCACTCTTGACATCCAAATCTTTCTCAAATCAACATCTATCATAGTATTTTCATCAACTTGTGTCACGGCTCCCAAAAACCCTATTCTGAAATGATCATTCGATTTATGGATCCAATTGTATACATTTAAAACTCTGATTATTTGTTTTGCTTCTCGCACTCTCTTGGTCTGCAAGTTAAAAAATTTGCTAAAATATTTATTTTCATGGTTCTTATAAGTTTCTCTGACTCAATAACGTGTTCTAGACACGTTGTAGATAGACGTACAGACAACAGTTGGGGGAGGCAGTAGCAGAGTGGTTAGCGTCTCCGAGTGGCGTTTTCGCTGACCAGAGTTCAATCCTCGATGAGAACCAAAATCCACTGAAAATCTTTCTGCACCGCCGAGTGGCCTAAGAACACCCACATGCTGCCCATTAACTCTACCTTCGATTGCATCTGCATCGGAGAACACAGGGTGGCGGCATGAGCCTCTAATTGGGGAGGCGGTAGCGGAGTGGTTAGCGTCTCCGACTGGCGTTCTCGGTGACCCGAGTTCGATCCCCGAAGAAAACCAAAAACCTTTCTGCACCGTCGAGTGGCTTAAGAACACCCACATGCCCTGCCTATCAACTCTACCTTCGATTGCGAATGCATCGGAGGACACAGGGGGGCGGCATGAGCCTCTAATCACAGGCGTCACTATAAGAATCCTGCCTGCGCCACTACGGGCGAGGACCAACAACCATCAGAGCCCTCAAGTGAACCTCCAGAGCCTACCATCCGAGCCCTGGGTCACCACTGCCTACAGGCGCTATAGGCACAAATGTAAAAAAAAAAAAACAATAAAAAAAAAAAATCACATGCAGGAGTCACAATAAACATCTAGCCTGCGCCACCACGGGCGAGGGCCAACCATCACAGCCCTCAAGTGAACCTCCAGGGCCTACCATCCCACCCCAGAAGGTTACTGCCCACAGGCGCTATCGGCCAAGATGTAAAAAAAAAAAAAAAAGTTACTCACCAATCAAGGCTATCCCGACGAGGAGCATATTGAAAGATTAATTGATTGATTCAATGCTAAAAAGGGAAAATGTGCCAGACATCGGAGGTCATATGACACTATGGCAAAGCATAATGAAGAGAAGGGGTTATAGAGAAAGAGTGAAACGGTGAGGGAAGTGGAAAGGAATGGAACGTTATAGCAGTAGGGTTAGATCAGAGGAAGGACGTGTATTTGTTGGGGAAAGGAAATCATAAATTGGGAATAGGGATAGGGGGGTGAGTAAGGAAAGTTTCTGCGAGGCAGATAACTTGAGGGCTATAGCAAGAAATAAAGAGACAAAGGTCTTGTCCGTGGGATCGGAAGTCGTGAATGTTCCATTGAAGAACAGACAGAGTGTAGAGGTTAGCGGGTGATGATAGTCGAAATGGTAGCGTCCGGAGTAGAGGGGTTAGCAGGATCAGCGATATCAGGTGGGGGATCAAGTGTAGTAGGTGAAGTACAGTCAGTAGGGTCAGGGGGGCGAGGGGATAGAAATAGGGGTTGTTGAGACAAAAGGGAGGCGAGTGTACAGCCAGGAGGGAGGGGTGTGGGGATCGAGAAAGGGGTAGAGGTCGGAGTATCTGGACTGAGGACGGCAAAGGGGTTACTTATATAGAGAAAGGGGGCAACAGGAGGAGCAAATGAAGGACGAGAAGTGGGAGGAGGAGGAACAGGGAAAGAGAGGGTAGGAGAGGTTGTAGTAGGAGGATCTGGAAAAGTGGGAGGTAGACGATAAGACGGGGGTAGGCGATAAGCCGAGGCGGCGAGCTTCCTGGCGGGCTTCCCATAAAGTGAAGCCCTTCTTAAATCTGATGGATGCCACTTCCGATTCGAAGTGGTAGACAGGGCAACCCCTGTAGAAGACGTTGTGGGAACCACCACAGTTCGCACAGGTGGGAGATGTTGCAGGACACGTGGAACGAGCATGGCCAGATTGAGCACAAAATGGGCAGCGGGCAGAAGATCGGCAGTGCTTGGCAGGGTGGCCAAAACGCCAGCAGGACTGGCACTGGCGTGGAGTAGGGCGGTAAGGTATAACAGAGCAGTGGACCCCGGCAACATAAATGCTATCAGGGAGATCTTGCCTTTTGAAAGTGACTTTGGCAATGTTGGTAGGGGACTTACGGTGGCCCCGGGGTGGAATGGTGTAGCAGTAAACTGCAACGGCATCATAATCCTCTGTCAAAAGGTCGAGAAGGACATCCGCGCACTCAGACCATTCGGTGTCATCGACTGGGCAAGAACGCGGGGGGATGGAAATTGTTCCAGTACAGGTGTTAAGAGCAAGGTCGGGCATGATGTCGAATGGGTTGCCGTCAAGGTCTTTAAGGTTGAGCAGTGCATGAGCTTGGGCCTCGGTGTCAACAGTCACCAGGCGGGACCGGTCAGGGCGGGTACGGAATGCAACCTTGCCAACTTGCCGTTGGAGGCATGCCGTGAAACGTAGGGCGTTAGCAGAGTAAGGGGCGGTGCTAGGGACGATGGAGAAACGGTCCCACTTTGCAGGACCAAAAAGAGTGTCGAAGGAGGGGTGAAGGAGAGAAGTAGATGGGCGTGGGCGTGAGGAAGAGGAGACCGTGCGGACTGTAGTTCTCCCGGCGGGAGAAGGGTTGTAGGGTGCAAGAGTAGCTACACAGGATGAGGAGGAGGACAAAGAAGGTTTGGGAGAAGGAAGGGTAGAGTAAGGATCTGGAGGGGTAGAGCAGGGAGGCAAGGATGGAGAAGGTATGGAAGAGGTAGAGGGTTTGTGGGCTGGAGTGTCGCCTGGTGCTGAGGATGGATTCTTGATCTGGCTAGGGGGCTCAGGAGCACTAAGTGACTCTGAGGGTCGAGTTTCGGGTACGTAGTCAAATCAGTAGTCCGGGCCTAGTCGTAGTCGTAGTTTGACTCCTGCAAAGAGCAGGGGTCGGCAAACCAGGGGGATCAGTAGGGTCATTTGGTAGAGGGGCCGGCCCTAAAGCCCCTATAAAAGTTAAATTATCATCATTGGCCATGGTGAGCTTGGAGTAAGGAGGGGGAAATAAACAGTCATCCCCTCAAGACCCCCATGGAGGGAAAGAGCAAAGGTGCAAAGGGTATACCGTACCCGTGGCACCCTGAGGCCGTTCATGACTGACCCGAAGCCATCATATCTCATCAGCACGGCTCTCACACCTTAGGAGGAAAGGGGGATAGGAGGAGGCACAAGAGGAGAGATAGAGGGAAGGAGAGGAAAAAGGAGGAAGACAGGAAAGGCCAGGCAAAATTCGTCAGATCGAGGACAGAGGCCCGAAGCCAAGAGAGCGACCAGGTCGTCCCCATGGCGTCAGGCCCCAATCCCTGGGGCCGAAGCCCCCCCAAGATGACAGCGGGCCTGGGAACGGGGGGGGGGAGGGGGATTGAAAGATTAGTACTACACCAATTGCTGCATTTTTTTCCCTTATACGATTCAAATTGGTGCTGTCTACTACATTAAACATGCTACTCAGACAGGCAGATAGACAGACAGTAGCCACTCACCAATCAACGCTATCCTTATTACTATCTATCCCTATTGCCATCTATCAAAACTACACCATTTGCTGCATTTTTTTACCTTGTAGTATTATAAGTGGTACTGTCTACTACATACATTATACTTGATACCGAGACAGACAGATAGACAGACAACAGTTCCTATCAACATTTACAACCCACTTTTCTTTATTTTCTTACTGTCTTCTTTATAGGGATTGCAACTAGCGGGCTTTTTGTTACCTTTTTTGCCTTTGGCCAGTCCTTTGTGACGTATAAAAACAGAAAATAAGTTACTCACCAATCAGTGCTATCCCGATGAGGCGCAGAGCATAATCGGGGGGTTGTTGGCCGTCGGGAAAGAAAGGCTGTAGCACATAATTAGCAAAGGTGAGAGCCGCTACTGCCCTGCCGCTCGGGATGCTGATCGTCACCATATAAAACAGGTACATAAAGGCCGGAAAGGAGCCATACGCCTCATACAGGTAAGTGTAGTTGCCACCACTTTTCGGGATCATCGTACCTGTGGCGGCGATTATTTAGTTGCGTGTATTGCATGTGGTGTGTGTGTGTGTGTGTTTAGGACAAATACATTATCTCTTATATATTCTGATATCAATGTTTGAATGTACCAACTAAAAATATTGCATAACTATCAAGCATACCTTTATAAATACAAAACTCGCCCATCTAGTTGATTTGTTCGTGTTAAAAGTTATTAGTATCCTAAAACTCAAAGGATATTATTAAACTTGACGTAAGCTTATATGAATTACTGGGATTTTGTGCATTAAAATATTTGTAGCTGGTTATTATTTATCACATGTGTTGGATGACGTTATGATTAATACCTAGAGAGAGAGAGAGAGAGAGAGAGAGAGAGAGAGAGAGAGAGAGAGAGAGAGAGAGAGAGAGAGAGAGAGAGAGAGAGAGAGAGAGAGAGAGAGAGAGAGAGAGAGAGAGAGAGAGAGAGAGAGAGAGAGAGAGAGAGAGAGAGAGAGATATTGATATTGATATATTTATTTGGCCATGTAGTTTTGTACATATGAACATATTACATATAGTGATAAAGCCAGGTCCAATAAGCCGAAGCTTTTATAGGATCTGAAAGCTATAATACATAATAATATAGCAAGGGACTGGTCAGGCCATTTTGAAAATATAACATTTTATGGATGATAATATGGAAGTTAACAATAGTAAACCAATCATTTTAAATGCATAAAAAAAAAAAATCTTAATAACCATAAAAAAAACAAAAAAAACACAGAGAGAGAGAGTATAACGTGTGTTGGATATGTTGTGCTGACGAAGGTGTTGATGATGATGATATGGTGTTGTGATGACGTTATAATTAATGCCGAGAAAGAAAGAAAGAAGCAAACAAACAAAGAAAGAAAGAAAGAAAGAAAGAAAGAAAGAAACTAAGAAACAAAGAAAGAAAGAATTAAACAAGTATATAAATAAATAAATACATATATAAATAAATAAATTAATAAAAAAAGAAAGAAAGAAAAAAACGAAATAACCTACTCCTAACAAGTCAATTTCAAATCACATGTCAAAAAAGTAGCAATGTTTTTTTTACCACCAACGGTCACGTATAGGTAGGCAGAGATACTTAAGGGGCTCACCTAACTCCGCGTAGCAGAAGGCGCCGACGATGCACATGACGCCGGAGAGAACCCACACTATTAAGGACATTCCAACAGAGCCAGAGTACTGCAACACGGCTCGGGGCGACACAAAGATACCAGTGCCTATGATATTACCAACGATTATCCCCACACAGTTGACAAGACCCAGTTCCTTCTTCAAGCCCACTCTGGAACTCACGTCATCCTCATTCTCTAAGTCTTTTTCCTTCATATTGTTGTCCACTGTTTGTTTGCCTTCATCTTCGCTCTTTGGACTTTGATCCTTTTTATGCCTGTTTTTCTGTGCTTTTGTCTCTTTGTCCTTCTCTAAGTCTGTCTCCTTCATATTGTTGTCCGTGGTCAGTTTTCCTTCATCTTCAATCCTTGGGTAAATATTGTTGTCTCTGTTTCTTATAATGTGTTCTGTGTTATTGCCTTCTTTGATGTCTTTTATTTTCTCTGACTTGCGTTTCGTTCCGTCTATCTCGTTTTGTAAAGGAGCATTTGATTTCCTTCTCCTTGTCTTCTTCTCTGGTTCATCTGTTACTTCTTTGTCTTCTTTGTTCTCTTCGCTTACTTTTCTTCCGTCGTGGGCTTTCTCGTGTGTTTCTTTGTCTCCTGTTTCGCTGTTTGGTCTGTTTTTCTTCATCTGTCTCGGCGGGGAGTTGGGATGTGATGATGTTGAATCAGATGGGATGTTCTTAATTGCTAACTCTTCATTAAATGTAGGATGCACTGCTTTGCTTTTCTCTTCCTTTTTCTCCTCTACTTCACTTTCATCTGCAACTTTGATCTCTTCCTTCATTCTATCTTCCTCCTCACCATCTGTCGCTCCTTTCAGCTGTTCTGTATAATTTCTCCCATTTTCCTTTCTTTCTTCACTCGCCTTAACATCCTCAGCGCTTTTCTCGCTTTCATTTGCAGCGGCCGAGCTAGAATCATAGTTTTTATCATTTTCCATTGTTAAAATTTCTCTACAAGTCTACAGCGACAAGGAGCAAGCGAGTGAGCGAGGCAAGGGAGCGAGAGACATGCGCACTACACAAGCAGACGTTCAGATTGTTTGTGAACGAGTAGCCGCAAGAGAAGATTTAACCGAGGCTGTCGCTGTGACGTTGTAATCAATCAATCTCTGGGGGCATACGCCGGGGGGCGCGTCGCCTCGCCCACCCTACGACGCCACTCCCGGGGGTCACCAGGCGCGAGTCCCCATGCAGGCTCCTTTTCCATACCAAGCAACTCTCGACAGGAAGCATCAACTTACCCCAGCACCGAGCCTTGTGGGCGCCCCCTTGGCCTCCTCTACCCCGGATTGTCTCTTACAGATCTCCCTCCAAAGGCTTCGGATCCAACTCTTTCCAGCAATAACACGTAGCAAAATGAACCCCTTTACGACTAGATCTTTCTTTTGCAATATAAAATCGCGTGTTGTTAGCCATAAAATTACGAAAAGTAACTTAATGTAACAAATTAGCAAGTGGATAAGGATACTAACAAAGTCATATGTAAATAATATTGCTTATATTCCTTGAAATCGTCTAAAAGTAGCCAAATTACAATGGAAATTACGTTATGGGGCTCATAGGGTAAAGAACGAGTAAGATGATGCCTTTGATAAATATAAGAAACTGAGGGAGTTAATAAGTGACACGAGTACCTATTTGAGGTATCTATCACTCGTGGCAGAATAATCCAAATATTTAAACACCAGGAAAACACAATGTTATGAAGAGCAGTGATACCAGTTTTTGTTAAGTAATCATTTCCACACTGACTTATTTTTTCTGATATACATTATATTGCCTTGAGATAACATAACATAAACAAATAAGGAAGCTACAAGATGGATGGGTGGTTGGGGATGGGTACACAATAACATACAGACTTTTTTTTCTTCTGATATATAGTATTTTGCCTTGAGATGGGTACACAATAAATAGAGCCTGCAAATAATGAATAAATAATAATAAATAATAAACAATTAAGCCTGCGTGGTTGCCTCTCTACAATGTTACGTGGTTAAGATGGGAGATTTCTACAGGAGAATGATAGACGTCTACAGGCTGTTAAGCGTGTGTCCCGTCTCTGTAAGCCGTTCACCTGGGTTAGGGTCACGTAATTACATGATATCCCAGGTGAGACAGCGACCTTACAACCCATGGTTAAGTCAGAGTAATTCAAGGTCATTCAATCAAAGTGAACACTCGCTTGGTGAAGGTGAAGTTAAAGGTGTAGTTGGAAAAAAAACATAGAGTAAAAAAACGTACGAAAGAAGTTGAATTACAAGTTTGAATTGTTGCATCATCTGAAGGGCGTTCGGAAGATGGAAGGGCGTTTGGAAGGGGGGAGTGAGGGGGACCAATTTTTGCCAACTTAAAACGTGCAGCGACTATATTAGTGACACATCTTAAAACCTCTGCAGATAATTAATACTATTGAGGAGGATGACTATGATTTGAGGAGGCAGGTGTGTGCTGTATCTCATTATAACACCTTTTACGTACCCGTGTGTTTCCGTTTTGGTCTGATTCAGTTATATAAAATTTTCATGAAGGAATTAGTGAAGGATAAATAGCATTGATTGATTGATTAAATGCCAAAAAAGGGGAAATGTGCCAGACCAGCTCTTTTTGTGATTTTCCTGACAGGCCACTATAACCTACTATGACTACTATATACTACTACTATATATACTAATATAACAGTATATAATAATACTGTGACATGAAAATTCTATTCACCCTCACTTTCGATTTTTCATGTTACTTATGGGAGTATTGAAAGTAACCCTTCACTCTATAACTTGGTGGTGGTGGGCATTTTTGTTGAAGGTGGTGATGGTGGTGATCGTGTTTATTATCTTGATGGACTATTGATGTGATGCTGTGTGTGTGTGTGTGTGTGTGTGTGTGTGTTGTGTGTGTGTTGTGTGTGTGTTCAAGAAGATCAGAGAAAAGATACATGAATAACTATGAATGTTGTAAATGTAATGTAAATTTATATGTAGAAATGGCAATAGCGACTGGGGTTAACGTAATAGTAGTAGTAGTAGCAGTAGTAGTAGTAGTAGTAGTATGTAATAGTGGGGAGGCGGTGGCCGAGTGGTTAGCGTCTTCGAGTGGTGAGCTCGATGTCCCGAGTTCGAATCGTGCCGGGGACACAACTCTTTCGGTCATCTTTAACGTGGTCGACAAGCACAAGGTCCCGAGTTCAAGTCCCACCAAGGAGCAACTGTAAATCCATCGTTGAGTGCCGAAGCAACCCGCATGTTGCATTCCTGTTCCATCGGCTGCGACTTCAAGTGTGGCCATGGGACAACAGGTTGCAGTGTGTGTTTTAAAACTGAGGGGTCAACATCACAGGGGGATATAACATCACAGGTGTCACTATAAAAATCCAGCCTGCGCCAACCAACGGGCGGAGGGCCAACCATCATCACGTCCCTCCATATGATAAATAGCCTACTGGCGCTATAGGCTTCAATGTAGAAAGTCCTTGCATTCGGTCAGCGGTTCGAGTCCACCAGGTTCGTCCTGGGTATAGTCAATAACCTTGTAATTGGTACTTGCAAAGTGTCTAGATAGAATCAAAGTATCTTATCTTATATTCAATGTAGAAAAAAAGAAAAGAAAAAAAAAGTAGTAGTAGTGTAGCATCAACTCACTATGACAACACACAAGACACACACACCATAGTGTGTTGGGAACTCCGTAGTGTAGGGGTTAGCACGCTCGGCTTACAACCGAGAAGTCCCGGATTCGACCCCCAGGCGGAGCGAAGATAGACGGGCGTTCTTCTTTAAACCCGAGCCCCTGTCCACCCCCCAGCAGTGAATAGGTACCGGGTGTTAGCCGAGGATTTGTGACCCGGGGGCATATTCCCGTTTTCTGGAACAGTATGTTGCGTTTACTCTTGAACACGTCAGGTTACGGTGAAGATAGGCTAGGTTTTCCGGAGCTCTCCATGGTAACTTTGTGTGGGAATCACAATGAGGGTATTTTCGAGAAAATCCTAGGGTTAGTTTCGGATATAGTTTTTTTTTTTTTTTTTTTTTTTTTTTTTTTACATTTGTGCCTATAGCGCCTGTAGGCAGTGGTGATCCAGGGCCCGGATGGTAGGCTCTGAAGGTTCACTTGAGGGCTGTGATGGTTGGTCCTCGCCCGTGGTGGCGCAGTCAGGATTCTTATAGTGACGCCTGTGATTAGAGAGGCTCATGCCGCCCCCCTGTGTCCTCCGGTGCACTCGCAATCGAAGGTAGAGTTAATGGGCAGGGCATGTGGGTGTTCTTATGCCACTCATGACGCAGCCAAGCGTCTTCACTCGGAAACCACATACTCCCATAGAGTTGGGGAATATGCCTCCCGGGGTGGTGGCGTCAGCCAACACTAAGCACTAAGGATGAATAATAAAATAAATGTTGATATGGAGACGGGGCCATACGAGCGTTGTTCAGGCCCTGTAAAATACAACTAGGTGAATACACACACACACACACACACACACACATACACATTTATAATGAAATATCAAAGCAAGTAATATAAAACTTCATATATTTCATACAACGCCAAAGATAACATAACAAAATTGTTCATTCGAATGCCAGTGATATAAAAACGAGAAACTATGTAAATGCTTTCGATATTAAAAGGAGCTATTTTCATGGTTACTTATAGAAGAAAAAATCAAGTTCTCTTTAAGACCGTTTTCTGTTACACATTTATAGTGGTAACCTGTAAATAGCACCGAATTCACTACAAGAACGAGAATAAAATGTATGCGTGTGATAAATATAGATTAATGATAAAAATTATCAACATAAATACATGGCTGAGAATTCATACTTAGTAACTTGCATGTAAAAAGCTTGTGACTAGTTTCATTTCCTTCGACATTTCCTCTTTTTCTCCCTTTTTGGTTTCCTCTCTATGTAGCAGCGGTTCTTAACCTGGGGGGCGCGGATAATTATCTAGGGGGCGTGAGCCAAGAGACAAAAAGTAAGAATTGTCAAGAATTTAGTTTGAAGCTCGGCTTTCACTTTAATTTAAGATGAAGCTCGCGCGCGAGGGTGAGAGCGTGGCCACCGAGATGTCTCTCGGTGGTCTCGGGGAGAATCGCTACAGAGGAGCAGGTGCAGTATGTGTGAAAAAACTCTACGGTGACGCTTTGCCACATTTCACAAACTACAGACTTTATGCAATATTATTTTGTGTTATTATTACTATTATTATTATTATTATTATTATTATATTATCAGTACTATTATAGCGCGTAGCTTCTGGTGTGCGGCAGCCTTAAAACGCGATCTAACTAAATCTGATGGGTATGTGCAAGGTGTTTATGAACAATTATGTGCACAATTAATATAAGTGTTAGAAACCCGCATTTTTTTCAGTTTTTCTTTCTTATTCAGAATAATTTTGAAATATCTTGTTTGAAGAAGTGATGGGGGGGGGGCATGGAGATAAGGACACACTACTGAAGGGGGCGTGGTGGTAAAAAGGTTAAGAATCACTGCTAATTAGGAAACTTAAGTTTCCTGGTTAAGTTTCCTGGTGTGTGTGTGTGTGGTGATAATTATCACCACACACACACACACACACCACACACACACACACACACACGTCTTAAAATCACGCGTCTAAACAAAATTTCCATTTTACTGTTATTGTCCAAGCTCGCTTCGCTCGCTTGGACACCTATTTCAGCCGAAATCAGGTGTCATATAGGCTTGTAAAATGTTTCCACGAATGTGGGCAAGAAAGATACAGGCGCAAAGGAAGAAATTTGCCACAGAAAGTTATATTTCGTCTCTTAACTCATTGTCCAAACGAGCGAAGCGAGCTTTTATCATATATACTAAAATTCGTAATATATTGTGCCTGGCGACATTAGTGCAGTGGCGAAAGTAGTGCATTAGTGCAGTGGAAATAAAATGTGCTCGTAGCCTTCACAACAACAGTGTCTGAGCGTCGCCGAGGAGGCAGGCCGCTTGTGTTAGGCCTCATATAACAACTATAACTCGTATTTCTAATGCCGTTATAGGTGTTATTTAGTGTTAGCGTGGTGTTATATACGTGAGAGGGTGTGTGTGAGGTGTTAAATATGCCATTTCAGCCGTGGGTACAGAGATGAGGAAGAAAATGTAAGTATAAACCCGTGTTATTGTCCAAGCGAGCGAAGCGAGCTTCAACATTCGCATATAACAATTATGAAATACCACACCACCACCACCACCACCACCACCACCACCACCACCACCATTACCACCACCACCACACCACCACCACGACCACAACCACCACACCACCACCACCACCACCACATCACACCACCACCACCACACCACCACCACCATCACCATCACCACCACCATCACCACAACCACCACCATCACCACAACAACCACCATCACCACCACCAGCATCACCACCACCACCACCGCCATCACCACACCATTTTTCTTAGAACTTTTTTCAAGAACAATTTAGCACTTTTCTTTTCTTTGTAAAAAGTAAAGAAAATCAAAGAAGGGGATGGTGAAGGTTAGGTTGGGTTAGGTCAGGTTGTAATAGAAGTATTTTAAGGTGAGGGTATTTAAAAAGTTGACTTTAGCCTGTGCGAGCTTCGAAACGTTCCATATCTTTAGTGTGGACGTCTATTTCCTATTATATTACCTTTTTCCTGAAAAAGTAATGTTTCTGTAGCTTCTCAAACTATCCGTGTCCTCATTTTCACCTTTTCACTCACGGATTTATAAGGATTATCGTAATAACTCATGATTACTTTGGATTATCGAGTCACTGCGTCCATTCACTGGTTAAGATATCACAAGTAAGACTCGTGACGTATGTATGGAGGTGGGGAGGAAGAGGGGGGAAGAGATGGAGGGAGTTACAGGGGAATGGGAGGGAGAAGGAGGTATGGAGACTAACATGAGGCCTCTAAATATTAACGGTTATATCCTTACATAGCAGCATCTACAATATCGTTTAAGTCAGTCACCTCGCCACTACTCAGCAAACACACTACGTAAACCTTACGTTTTGAGAAGGTAGCGTTTTGGTAACGTTAGGAAAATTCGTAATATATACGTAAATCATACGTTAACTCTTTAATGGTCTATGTTGTATTTAGGTAGTGTTTGGTTACGTCGCTACAATGCGTTTTTTGAACGTAATTAAGACGTTATGTGATACGTGTTTCTGCTACTAATATAATACGTAGTGGTTTTAAGTTTCAATTACGTACTTATAACATCATGATGTAACGTGATATTAGAGGATTCAAAACGTTATATATACATAATGAGTACGTGGACACATATGTTAAAGATACGTGAGTATAACGTTAATATGACATAAACCGATAGCCAAGTGAATTCCAATCGGCGTTATGGTGAAAATCAGGTGATTTATATCAGGTAGATCTATAGACACGGAATAACATAGAAACTACGTAGAACATTCACGTGACAAAATAACCTTTTTAGCACGTTTATAGCACCTATTTTTTTGTTTTATACATACGATTTTGTGACGGAAATACATATGGTTTATATTCAAAATACGGTTGCTTGGATAAAGAAATTTAATTGGAAGTAAATAGTATATTTCAGGCAGGGCCCCAAGGTTATTATGCATGTACTGTTTCTTATTATAGTCTATGTAGCAACGTTTTCTATTAGGTTCATATTAAAGAAAATGTTAATTAATATGGTATACTATTATAAGTTTTAGTAAATCAAATTGTATTATTTGTTATGCTTATAATATATTATCAAATGTAATGATTTCAAACTTTTAAACAGTAAACTTAAAATATATCCAAAACTATAATCAATAAAATAATCACATACATGATATTATGGGATATGTACTACTTAGACTTTTATTTTTGTAGGATTCAAATATAACTGAAAGAGTATATATTTTTACATTGACATACAGCGATTTCAACGCCCACCACCTCATCCTGCAGTCAGTGTCGGCAACCAACCTGACGGGTCGTCACCTAGCGGTGTTGCTCGAGGAGGTCCCTCACATCCATCTCCTCAACACCGGGGAGCCCACCCATGTCCGGGGGGGGCGACTGGACCTCACCTTGGTGTCGGGTGACCTGACAGCCGGCGCATCGTGGCAGGTGCACCCCACGCTCACCAGTGACCACTACGCCACCCTCACCACCCTCACAGCGGCGCCGCCGATCCCGCCACGCCCTCCGCCGCGATGGAACATCAAGAGGGCCGACTGGGGCAAGTTTCAAGCTTCCCTTGACGAGTGGTGTGTCACTTATGAGCCACCCGGCGACCTTCACCAACAGGAGAGGGACCTCACGGCAGCCCTTCAGACCTCCCTCGGCCAGCTGTGGAGGAATGTTAGGACGGCTTCCGGTGCCGCCCCGCCCCGAACAGCCGCCCACCCACACCCACACCGAGAGGCGGAGAGGCTCATCGGCGTGTTCACCGCGAGAGGCTCCAGCGCCCAACTTCCTCCTCGCACACGCCACCTCCAGCAACAGCTTCGACAACACCGCGTCGAGGCTGTCAGGGAGGCGCGGGGGGAACCTGACGTGGCGGACCACCTCTTCACTCCCCCAGGAACAGTCGTCGGCGAGGAAAAAAGGGCGCGACACAGCTGCAGGGACGGACGGCGTGACATAGTCCATGCTGGCTCATGCCGGGCCTCCCGGGGGGACGCCGCGCTGCTCGCACGCTCAACGCGTCTTGGCTGGCAGGTCACCTGCCACCGGCGTGGAAGGAGGCCGATATTCAGCCCATCCCCAAGCCCAGGGAGCCCACCAAGCTCAGGCCTATCTCCCTCATCAGCTGCACGGCTAAAACAGCTGAGAGAATGGTGCTCTCGCGACTGCAGTGGCGCGTGGGAGCCCTCCACCCTCACGTGTTTGGCTTCATCCGCGGCGTGGGCACAGCTGACAGCCTCCTCACCCTGCTGACTCAGGCCAACAACTGCCCCACAAACACAGTCTTCCTCGACCTTGAGAAAGCGTTCGAGCTGGCCAGTCCTCACGCTATTCTCGCCACCCTCGCGAGGAAGGGGATCCGGGGAAGACTGCTCGCCTGGCTCGAGGACTACCTCCAGCACCGTCGGGCCAGAGTCAAGTTCCAGGGCCACAAATCCCGCTACAAGGAACTGGAGAACGGGACGCCTCAGGGCGGCATCCTCAGCCCGTTCCTGTTCAACCTGCTGATGGAGGAGCTGGTCGCCCTGCCCTTCCAGGCTGGCACCGTCCTGCTCAGCTACGCCGACGACCTGGCCCTCGTTGTCACCGGGCGGGGTGACAGGCTTTGCAAGACGCAGCGCGCTCTCGACCTCATCACCGCCAAGTGCGAGGAGCTGGGCCTCAAGATCTCGGCGCAGAAGTCCCGGGCCATGACTATCAAGGCAGCCAACCCAACCTGTCAGCTGCGCGTCCAAGGCATCGGCCTGGCCTGGACGGACTCCTACCTGTACCTCGGGGTGTGGCTCGACAGGCGGCTGTCATTCACGGCGCAGCTTGACTACCTGAGGGAAAGGACACAGGCCAGGCTGAACGTGATGCGGGCCATGACGCGGCTTAACGCCGGCGCCACCTTCTCTGTCCTCCGCCTGTACTATGTGCAGGCGGTGCGCTCCCTGGTGGATTATTGCGCCCCTGTACTCATCGCGCTCTCCCCCATTCAGCAGGAGCGGCTCGAGGTGCTCCAGAACAACGCCATGAGGACCATGCTGGGGGCCCCGAGATGGTCCAGCGCCTGCGTAATGCAGAGCGAGACCAGATTGGTGCCCCTCGCCACCAGGGTGCAGTGCATCATGGCCTGTCGCGTGGCCAGAGTCTTCCGCCGCGACGTGGAGGGCGTGGCGCAGAGGAGACTCAGGCTGGCCATGACGCAGGGCATCGAGTGCCTGCGCGGCAACACGTGGCTCATTAACACCTCGCTAGCCACCCACAGCCTCATTCACGCGGGGATCACCGGACCGTGGCGGGAGGCCGATGTCCCCGCCCCCACCTACTATGCCCCGCCCCGTGGGGGCCCCCCGCCGCAGAGTTCACCGCCACCCTGTTGCCTGCGTGCAAAGCCATGTGCAACACCCGGGAGCTGCGGCAGCACGCGCTGATGGCCATGGCCCAGGTCGTCGAGCGGGACAGCCGCGTATACTTCACTGATGGCTCGGTCGACCCGGATAGTGACAGAACAGGCGCCGCGTTCGTCACGGGTGGGACAGAGATGTCTTGGCGGACGTCTGACAACTGCTCCACCCTCCAGACTGAGCTGGTGGCCATCCAGCACGCCCTCGAACATGCCCTGCACCGCCAGGAGGCAACCGTGGTAATACACACCGACTCCTGGACGGGGCTGCAGGCCCTCCAACAGCCGCATCCCAAGGACAACGTGAGGCTCATCACCACCATCCTGGGCAGCCTACAGAGCCTTGGCGCGCAGGGAAGGCGTGTCAGGCTCAACTGGATCCCCAGCCACGTAGGGGTCCGAGGTAACGAGGCGGCGGACGTGGCCGCCAAGCGAGCCGCCAGCGGCCCCAGCGTCACCATGCACGTGCCTCCCAGCTTACAGCAGCTCAAGGCGCAGGCGAGGCGGGCCGCAGCACACCGCGCTCACCAGACACACCGAGAGCTGGAGACCAGGAAGAGGCAGGCGGCCTGGTACGCTGCAGCCACTGACTACCACCCACTGGACGCCACTCAGCAACAACCCAGGGCAGATGGCGCACTACTGCAGCGTGTGCGTCTGGGCTACTGCACCAGGGAGGAGTTGCAGGAGGACTTCGAGGGGCAAGAGTGTGATCACTGCGAGAAGCACACCCGTCGCCCACTGGTGCACTACCTCCTGTCCTGCCCCGCCACCGCCCCCCTGAGGCCCGGCCCGGCCCCCGCCGCCCAGCCTGCAGGTGGGGGGGATGCTGAGTGGGCGTGAAGGCAGGGCCGCCCTCATGGTCCGCCACACCCCGAGAGACGTGATGCTGAGGGTGCTGCGAACAACGCCCCCTTCCCGCTGACACATCACGTACCCACACCCCGCCGCGCCCGGCAGGGTGACCAGTGACGCAGGTGACTCACCGTCACCACGCCCCCACGCGACCCTCCCGTAGCCTGACGGGATACCCTCCTCACTGGCGGGCTGATGCCCGCTTTGTACTTCTTTGCTCCTGCATATGCATTTCTGTACATGTTTGTATTGTGTGTGTATGTCCTGTATGCTTAATTGTACAATAAACCTTTACAAATCAAAATATGGATCATTAAGTCAAAGCTAACCTACTGTGGCAAGAAATAATAATCACCTCATAAATAGGACGGGCACCAGTGATCGAGGAGTCTTTTCCTTTACTGGTGGGCTGGTGCACGCTTTGCACAAAATGCAAATTACTCGCTGTATAATTATTTACACAACTATACATCTTCCAACTCGAAGGAGCTGTATATAGCAAGAACTTTAGCAGAAAGGTATATGTTAATGGTACGTACCAGGAAGGTTGTGGCAATGAAGGTACCGCTGAAGGTAGTAGGAACGTAGCAAAACCGTAGTGGGATGTAGCAAATAGGTTGTGAAAAGGTGATGGAACGTGTTAAAAAGGCAGTATAAACGTTGTTGAAACGTACAAATGGTTCCCAAAATGTTGTAGAAAGGTTGTCAGTTACGTAGTGAAATACGCAGTTAGGACGCACCTGGGCGTCCACACAAATTCGTACTAGTTACGTATTTTTGCTACGTAAAAGTTACAAAACCGATACCTTTATACTACGTAGAAAATACGTAAGTGTGTTACCGTAGATAACAGTAAAGTCGCCACCTGCAGTGATGTCGCCAGGCGCCAAATATTACGAATTATAGCATCACTACTGATTGTTATGTGCCACTGAAGATGATACACAGTAGTTTATATCATGACTGTATAATCTACCCTGTTTCAGCGTTGTTTTATGTTTTGTATCTGCAAGTATATACGGTTTCAAATTTCGCTACACGTTTTTTTTTCGGGCGACGACGACAGCGGTACGACACCCAGTAAATAAACACTAGATGGCGACTCTACTGTTGGTAGCCACTTTGTAGATATTTTTGTAATTTGTTCATTTATAGCCATACTATGACACAGATGAAGACACAAAATGACACAGATTCTCCAGATAGCCCCTTCTAACTTTCCTGAAAGCATGGATGTAGAAATGTAAGTATTAACGCCACCACACGTCTGTAAACAGAAAAAAAGTTGTCCTGGCGACTTTACTGTTATCTACGGTAGCTGGGTAGATGTCTAATTATTGCTTCCACTTTACTCCTTATTTCATCCTCTTATTTCTTCTTCACTATGGTCAAAACCCCACACAATTAACTCATAAATATACAGATAACCTTTAAGAGGCTTGGTACCCTTTTAGGGATGCAGAGAATAGGCAGATATAAAATAAAAACTAATAATAGTAATAGAAAGAAAACGGACGGGCAGATGTAACATAGAAATGAATAATATTTATGGGATACTAAAGAAAAGTTGAATTACCTGTGTTTGTCTAGCCGGAGAGGGAAATAAAGGGTTGATGGAGTAAAGGGAGGTATAAGGAAGGTGATGGGGTGACTAAGGGAGGGAGGGAATGAGGGCTTAGAGGTGAGTGTGAGTGCCAGATGACAGCTGCATTGTTGCCTTAGCAGGTTCTTCGGGGACAGCCATGAACAGCAGCTGGATTACGTATGTGATTTTGTCTGCAAGGTGGCGTGGTGTTAAGAGGGTTACAAACTACTATTACTACTACTACTACTACTGTTACTTCTACTACTACTACTGTTATATACCTAACACATACATAAAACACCCCAGTAAATATTAAATACACAAAAACTACTGTTTCTATTACTCTTACCAGAAATAAATGACAATAATATAGAAAGTTTAACACACTCAAATTACCACAACTACTAGCTAGTACTACTACCAGACCAAAAAAAACACAAATATGCATGAACTACTACGTCCTACAACAACTACTACTACCACCACCACCACTACCTATACTACTACTATTACTACAAAAAAAAAAAAAACCACATAAACACAAAACAGAACACCCAACACGAATAAAAAACTAAACTAAATAAAAATCAAACTAAAACTAAGGAAAAAAACCCTCCAAAACACAAAATAAACCTTAAAAAGAATAACGACACATACAAAAAAAAATCAGAAGCAGTGGCGTACCGAGGGGGGGGGGGGGGGGGGGCATGCGGCCATGGCCCCCCCCCTTGTGCAAAAAATAAATAATTAAATATATTTATTATAAATAAATAAATACCCTTATATATATATCACAGACCATTATATCTACAGTGTTCTATGAGATATATATATATATATATATATATATATATATAATATAATATATAATATATATATATATATATAATATATATATATATATATTTGTTTTTGTTTTTTGCTTTTGCCCCCCCTTTTAAATTTTCTGGGTACGCCACTGATCAAAAGTTTTTCCCCATGGCGTTGAGGAGACTTTGGGGCTTTTTTTCTCTGGGACGGGGGAAGTAGTAGACGGGAATACCCGTGGCGGGGATGACGAGGGCCCCACCACCTCCCAGGGGCGCTTAACACGGGCATGGACGCACAGGAAAGAACGCGGGGACATGTAGATGATGGGGAAGCCGACCCAAACCCCTGCAAAGGAAAAAAAAAGGGAAAGAAAATACAAAATTTAAAGGGAGGGCGGGAAGAAAATAGGGAAAAGGGAAATACAAAAAAAGAAATAAAGAAAGGCCTAAGTAACCCTGAAAGTTTCAATAAATCTGTGCGTTATTTTCATCCTTGTTTTCCTAACGATCCTATCCGGGTTTTTGGGGGTATAATGCCTTATCAACGGTTCCTTATCTATCCCGAAGTTCCCTTTAATAGGACGGGGCCAATCCGGATGCTTCACGCGGAAACCCAGAAAAAGGAGGAGAGCACACGCATGCGGGGTTTCCCGGCGAAGGCCTTAGTTGATCAACACTCGCACGTCGACGTCACGAAACATCCACTTTGACATGAAGCTGAGAGAGACACATAAAAACCCCAAATATAATAGTGCCGCACGTAAGTTGGCGAAAATGGGGCCCCCTTCATACCCTTTCCGAACGCACGGGATTGGTGAGGGTTGGGTGTTAAGGCTTTAGGGGGGAAAACCTGGAGTAAGGCATTCTCCCCCAACCCCCAAACACTCAGCAACCCCGGTGCTTTCGGAATGGGGATGAAGGGGCCCCTTTTTGCCACCTTATCGTGCGACGATTTTAGTTTACAATATGCCCAAAAACCTCCACTTTTAACTTATCCCCACGCTTTACTCAACAAACCGATCTGTTATTGATAATTAGATTATATGCAGTATAGTAATTTGGGTAAAAAAATTCGATCAAATTTCCTGGTTCTGTTTCCCCCTTTGTCTTTATTTTGGTAAGTAAAAACTATTTAAATTTGGGACAAAGAGGGTTTCAAAGGTAACTTAAAATTTAAAAAACCCCAAAAAACAGAAGAGCTGTCACCCTCTTAGCTTCAAATATAATCTTTCAATCTATTTTCCAAACTTCCACCTTCTCAAGTTTTTCTTTTTTTTATCTAATAACCGACATTTTCCCAATCCGTATTTTCCCTTCACTTCCTTAGCCTTTTCTCAAGTCTCTCCCTACGATATTAGTTTTTTGCGGGGGTTTATGACAGTTTTTATTAAAATTGTTTTTAAGTTCCTTTTTCTTTTTTTTCCCCCGGGTGTTGGAAAAATTTTATCTGTCTAATTTCCCCTCATAATAAGTTCGGTTTGAAACTTAAGGAGGCAAAAAAATATACTTAACAAACATTTCTTCAACGCCCCATCAAGGGGGAAAAAACCCCCGGGAAAATTTAGGAGGTGCTGGCGTGTTTTCTCGATTGGACGAAGGGAGGGGGGGCGAGGCAAGTGTCCAGGGCGAGCGTGACAAGAGGATCCTGGAATGGGTGTAGATACCCGTTGAGTGCCCCGGAGGAAAAGCAACGAAAACGGGGTTGCCAAGCCATCACCCCAAGAGAAAAGGTTGCCGAAGGGTTTTCGGGGAAAAAAAAAGTTTTACAATTTTTACAAGTTTTTTAAAGAAAAGCGGGGGGACTACTAGAAGGGGGGAAAAGGTAGTTTAGTTTACTCACTAGTAAGATTAGATTAGTTTACTATAGAAAGTTATATTAGTTTACTCACTAGTAAGATTAGTTTATTTTTACCACTAGAAGATTAGATATTTACTCACTAGAAGATTGTTTATTTTACACTAGTAAGATTAGATTAGTTTACTCACTAGTAAGTTTAAATTAGTTACTCATAGTAAGATTAGATTAGTTTACTCATAGAAGATTATTATTTTACTACTAGTAAGATTAGATTAGTTTACTCACTAGAAGTTTTAAATTAGTTTACACACTAGTAATTTTAGTTTAGTTTCCACATAGAAGATTAGATTAGTTTCCCCATAGTAAGATTAGTTTATTTACCCCTAGAAGATTAGATTAGTTTACCACTAGTAAGATTAGATAAGTTTACTCAATTAAGAAAAGTTTATTACTCGCTAGTAAGTTTTAGTTTATTTTTACTTACTAGTAAGATTTATTAGTTTACTCACTAGTAAGATTAGATTATTTTTATCACTAGTACAAGTTTAGTTTATTTTTACTCCTAGTAAGATTATATAAGTTTCTCATAGTAAGATTAGATTTTTTATCACTACTATTATTTTTTTACTCACACACCCACAGCGGGGAGGCAAGTACAGGTCTTTAGACAAAACAGCAAAAAGGGGGGACTTTGGTGAGTGTGTAGATCACGATGACACAGGTATGGAGATGGCTATGGCCCGGGGCCCTTTTTCTAAAGGTAAAGTGTAAGAGTTTAGGTCACAAGTTTGATGTATTTTTAAAGGGTGAAACTCAATATGTGTGCTAAGTAAAGTAGTAGGTTCTTAAGTCAGGTCGTGGATACTTTTTTTATGATTCGCAAAATACTTTTACTTTTTTGTTTTTTATTGACTTCATTGAGATTATATTTTCATTGTTTTCGTAGCTATTTTTTTGGTTTCCCTCAAAAAATACTTGATCAATAAAGTTTATTTTTTGTGTGTGTGTGTGTGTGTGTGGTGTGTGTGGTTGTTGTTGTGGTGTGTTTTTTTATTCATCTATTTGTTTTATCTATTTGTATTTTACAGGGCCTGAGCAACGCTGTAGGCCCCCGTCTCCAATAACTTTTTATTATTCATCCTTAGGCTTAGTTTTAGCCGAAGCCAGCACCCGGGAAGCGGGAAAAACCCCCGGCAAACCCCCGGTACTCTTTCATGCTGGGTGGACGGGGGGTGGGTTTTTTTAAGGAAAAAGAAATCTTTTTCCCGGCCCCGCCCGGGGTGTGTGGGGTGTTTTAAGCCCCCTAAGGGGATCCTTCAGCCTTCCATGATGACGTTGAGGCTGTCTGAGAAAAAAAAAAAAGAATAATAGAAAGGAATAGGTATATATTTAATTTAGGTCCACACACGCACGCACGCACGCACGCACGGACACACAACACCACGCGCGCGCCACCACACCACACACACACACACACACACAACACACACACCACACACCCCCACACACACACACACACACAAAACCCCCCCTATAAGCAAAAATAACACGCATTAATCTTTTTTTTACACATAACCTCGTACACACTTTAATCACAAAAATTTAAAAACCAACAACCCATCATACACACCTCATACGAATTACTCCCTAACTGCCTTAACTCATCAATTTTTAACCAAGTGAAATTAAAACTAAAAAAAAAATCCCTTCCCCCCAAATCCAACTAACCATAAATCTCTCAAACAAACATTTTCTCCCCCAACCCTTTTTCAAATTTTTTTCAACCTTTTTCAATTTTTTTTAACCCTTTTTCTACCATCATCGTAAGCATAGATAGGGTAGAAAGTAATGGCAAGCAAGGCAGGGGGTGGTGGTGCCTTTCCCTTTGGATCCTCGAATTCGGTGGGCCCTCGAAAAAAGGGACACAGTCCCACGACGATGTCCAATGAGGGAAAACACCTTCGTAAATGCCAACGGGTCCTGCACTCGGTGGCCCATCGCATTTTCTTGTAGTTGACGTACGTGAGGAAAAACTGGGGGGGAGAAAAACAGGAGGAAGAGGAGAGAGGAGGGAGAGAGAGAGAGAGAGAGGAGAGGAGAGAGGGGAGGAGAGAGAGGAGAGGAGAGGAGGGAGAGGGAGAGAGGGGGGAAGGGAGAAGGGGAAAGAGACCGGAGAGAGAGAGAGAGAGAGAGATCTTTATCAAAACCCAAACCCTTTCGTAAATTACACCAAAATCTTTCTCAAATCATCTATCAATCTATCAATTTTTTCAGCAATTTGTGTCCGGCCCCCCAAAAACCCCTTTTCTGAAATGATCATTCGTTTTATGGACCCAATTTGAAACATTTTAAAAAATCTGATTATTTTTGTTTTTGCTTCTCACATTTTCTTGGGTTGCCAGTTAAAAAAATTTTCAATTTTTTTTTTTTTTTTTGGTTTTTATAAGTTTTCTGATTAAGGGGGTGTTCTTAGATATATTTACTTAATGTGCGTTGGAAATTCCCTTTATTTCCCTTCAATACTCCAAAAAAAACATTCCGTTTTTACTTTTGTACTCTTATATTTATTTTTTTTTTCTAAATATTTTTTAAATATTTCCATTTTCCCCCCTCCTCCATGAAACTTGTACAAAAAATTTATTTTTTTCTTTGTTTTCCTCTAAAGTTTAACAACGAAACGTGAAGATTAAAAAAAATTACTAATTCAATGTTTTCGTATTTGCCAAGCCCCGTGTCCAGATTTTTTTTGTATTTTTAAGCGCCACAACCTGGGTTTTGTTACTGTATTGTGTTTTTGGGGTTTTTTTTCCTTCTTCGATCTTCGTCAAAAAAAACCCAAGATATTTTCAGCGGCAAGTTCCTTTGTCACGTTCAGTTTGAACCATGAATGGTACCCCATTTGTCTCTTTCCCCATCGCACACAATACATTTATCTGATACCAAATCTGTTGTGTCCCCATAAAGAAACATGCAATTTAATATATTTTTTTAATCACATAGAATTGGCCCAAAGGGCAAAAAAATAAGAGGTAATAC
Organism: Chionoecetes opilio; assembly: GCA_016584305.1. Taxonomy (NCBI): domain Eukaryota; kingdom Metazoa; phylum Arthropoda; class Malacostraca; order Decapoda; family Majidae; genus Chionoecetes; species Chionoecetes opilio. Next base: position 5,647 of record JACEEZ010019905.1, on the reverse strand, counting down.
AAACCACATTTTTCAAAAAACGTTTTTGAAAGGCAGGATCAAAACTTTTTAGGACGATAGTTGAATAGAATACACCATTTGCTGCATATTTTTTTTTTATGGATTCTAATGTGTTTTTACATAATAAAAATTTATATTCAGACGGGCAGAAGACAGATAAAGTTTGGGGGAGGCGGTAGCAGAGTGGTTGGCGTCTCCGGTGGCGTTTTCGCTGCAGAGTTAAAACCCCGAAAGAGACCAAAAAACCACTGAAAATCTTTTTGCACCGCCCAGTGGCCTAAGAACACCCAATGCGCCCATAACTCTACCTTGATTGCGTCGCATCGGAGGGCACAGGGTGGCGGCATGAGCCTTAATCACATGCAGGCGTCACAAAAAAATCTTTCCGCGCCATCAGGGGGAGGGCCAACCCTCACTGTCCCCGGGTAAACCTCCCGGGCCCCACCATCCCACCCCAGGAGGTCACTGCCTACAGGCGATGTAGGGAAAAATGTTTAAAAAAGTAAAAATCACCCAAACAAGCTATCCCGGAAAGAGGAGCAGATTGAAAGATTAATACCCAATTCGAGAGAAAATGAAACCGATAAATGCCAGTGGTCGCTGGCAGTTTTAACTCACAGATTGGGCTACTGTGTTTGGGTTTCCCCGACTCGTATTTTCATAAAACAAATTTTCCCATAAAAATTGATGCAACCCCATTTGAATACCAAAAATATATAGTTCTATGTTTTTCTTAATTTTATGGATGAATTTCATTCGATGGAACGTTCATAATAGCAGTGTAATGCAAATTACTCGCCTCAGGTATCAAAGTTTAAATTTTTTTTTACATGTAATTGTAGCAGTTTTATTTCGGGCGAGTTTTACACGTTTTCTAAGACAGATCTGCGTCTGGCAAACGTTGTCAAAATCAATAAGCAGGGTTTGGAAAAAAAAAAGAAAAAAGATTTCCGAAATCTTCTTTTTTCAAACCCTTTTTTGTGGGCGGCTGCCCAAAATTGTGGGGGGTTGTCCTTTACCATTTGTCCTTTTTAGGTTTTTATTTGAACCAATAAGGGGAAAAAGTACTGCCGGAATTTTTAAAAAATTGATTGAATAAAAATTGGGAAAATTTTACGCCTCCTCACTTAACCGCTTTTATTATTAACAAAGAAAAGAAAAAGGCCCTATTAATAACTTAAAAAAACCCTTTTTGTATATATTTTTGGTTTTTGGGTTAATTTTGGGTTTTTTTTGTTTTCCCCTAACCCAAAACTTTTATAAAAATTTTTTTTAAAATTAGCGAAAACCCAAACCTTTTGGTTTAGTTTTCCCGTTTTTGGGAATTTTTTCCCCCCATTTTTGGGGTTTTAATTTTAAAGGACCAACAACAATGAGAAACCCACAAAAACTCCTTTTTAAATCTTCTCTGAATTCCCTCATTTTTTTTTTTTACCATTTATTTTGGTCGGCTACTAAATCATTAAACTTGATCGACAGACAGATAGACAGAAAAAAGCCTTTTAATATAAAAAAAATTTTTTTACTTTCTCGTCTTTATGGGGATTAAAAACGGCTTTTTTTACCTTTTTTTTTTTAAAAAAGGGAGTCCTTTTATTTAAAAAAAAAAAGATAACCCCAACAAAGCCTTTTTAAAAGGGCCCCAAACCCAATTTTTGGCCCTCAAGGGTGCACTTTTGCGGGTGGGCCTATGTGGCCCGGGAGTTTGTAGTAAAAAAAAAAAAAAGGGACAAAAACCATTGCCCATGGAAGGAGGCCGCCCCCGGGGCAATCGGGTGGGCCCCGGGGGAAAAAGGTTTTTGGGGGCAAATTTTGGAAGGGTGGGGGGGCTACTTTCCTTTTTTGCATGTTTAAGTAAAAAAAAAAAAATAATATCAAAGCATACCCCCTTTTAAATAAAAAATGCCCACTTTTGATTTTTTTTGGCTGTTTATTTTTGGGTTATAAAAAGGGTGTTTGTTTTGGGTTTTGGCAAAAATATTTTTAGGGGAATTTTTCCAAGTTAAGTTGAATTTTAAAAAAGAAGAAAAAAGAAAAAAAAAAAAGGGAAAAAGGAAGGAAAGTTTTAAAAGGGGGAAAAAAAAAAAAGACAGATGGGGTAAAGGGGGCAAAAAGAGGGAAAAAGGGTGGAGAGGAGAAAAGAGAGAGAGGGGGTAAGGGGAAGGGCGGAAAAAAAAAGAAAAAAAGGAAGGGAAAGGGAAAAGAAAAAAAAGAATTTTTGATACTTTTAAATAAAAAGAAAGAAAAAAAAAAAGAAAAAAAAAAAAAAAAAAGGAAAAACAAAAAAAAAAAAAAAACCTACACCTAATAATAAAATAAAATGCAAAAAAAATAGCCCAATTTTTTTTTTTACCACCAAACGGTCAGATAGGTAGGAGAGAACTTAAGGGGCTCACCAACTCCGCGTAGCAGAAACGCCGACGATGCAATGACGCCGGAGGAAACCCACACTAAAGGACATTCCCAAAAGAGCCAGAGACTGCAACACTGCGGGGCGACACAAAAATACCGTCCCGATATTTACAACATTTTCCCCAAAACCCGTTGACAAGACCCCGTTCCTTCTTCAACCCCCTCTGGAACTCACGTCATCCTATTCTCTAAGTCTTTTTCTCAATTTTTGCCACGTTTGTTTTCCTTATCTTGCTCTTGGTAACTTTTTTTTTCTCGTTTTTTATGCTGTTTTCTGGTCTTTTTTTGTTTCTTTTCCTTTTCTTTAAACTGTCTCTTCATATTGTGTCCGGGCAGTTTTTTCCCTTTATCTTCAACTTGGGTAAATTTGTTGTCTCTGGTCTTTTAAAAGTGTTTTTGTTATTTTCTTTGGTGTTTTTGTTTCTCGACTGCGTTTGTTCCGTCTATCTCGTTTTTAAAGGAGCGTTTGTTTTCCCTTTTCCTGTTTTTTGGTTTTTCTATTATTTTTTGTTTTTTTGTTCTCTTCGTTTTTTCTTCCGTCGTGGGCTTTCTCGTGTTTTCTTTTTCTCCCGTTTGCTGTTTTGGGCGGGTTTTTTTCCTCGTCTGACGGGGATTTGGGATGTGATGATGTACTCAGATGGGATGTTTTTCGAATAAATCTTTTTTAGGTGTGGAATTTTCACTTTGCTTTCTCTTCGTTTCTCTCCTCTACTTCACTTCCTTCAGTAACTTTGATATCTTCCTTCATTCTATCTTCCTCTCCATCTGTCGCTCCTTTTAGCTGTTCTGTATAATTTCTCCCATTTTCCTCCTTTTCTTCACTTGCCTTAACATCCTCAGCGCTTTTTTCGTTTTCATTTGCAACGTCCGAGTTGGAATAATTATTTTTTACATTTTCCATTGTTAAAATCTCTTGCTATGTACTATATAGCGCCAAGGAGCAAGCGAGTGAGCGAGGCAAGGGAGCGAGAGGCATGCGCAGTGCGCACTACACAAGCAGACGTTCAGATTGTTTGTGAACGAGGCGCCGCAAGAGAAGATCAAGGCTGTCGCTGTGACGTTGCAATTAATCAATCATTGGGGGCATACACCGGGGGGTGCGTCGCCTCGCCCACCCTACGACACCACTCCTGGGGGTCACCAGGCGCGAGTCCCCATGCAGGCTCCTTTTCCATACCAAGCAACTCTCGACAAAAAGCATCAACTTGCCCCAGCAAGTGCCCCAGCCTTTTAGGCGCCCCCTTGGCCTCCTCCACGCCGGATTGTCTCTTACAGATACAACCCGATGGGAAGGATCGGTTTCAGGGTAGCGTGCCACATGCCCATATAGCCTTGGTGAAGGTGGAGTGGAAAGATCAGTTGAAAACAAAACATCGAGTAAACAAAAGTAGGAAAGAAGTTGAATTACAAGTTAGAGTTGTTGCATCATCTGAATTCCGATTTTTTTTGTTTTTTGTTTTTTTGGTTTCTCTCTTCCGTACATACGAGTGGAAGGAAGGCAGGAATAATAAAGGTTTTGGTACGGTAATTTAATGAGTCATCGATACATAAGTACTCGATGTTATAAAGATACTATCGGATGGACGCCTAAACATTAGTGCAGCGATATTGGATTAAAAAAGAGTCAAGGATGAAAAGATGGAGAGACTGGATGGAACGAAGCATTACTGTCATTTTTTTCTACAGTTGCGTCATCGAAAACCAAGGCAGGATGGTGATCGTAACAAGTAATACAGGAAAAGTAACTTACAAAAAATCACCACTTTTTGTGCAATACGCTGAGTTGTATGTAATAAGAACATAAGAAAATAAGGAAACTACAGGAGGCCATGAGACCTACACGTGGTAGCTCCTATAATATACGACCCTTCATTATTTGTATTATTTCTGTGGCTCAGGGCGTTCCAAGGTCATCCACTTTCCCCAGTAACATCCAAAGGTGACCTTTAGGAAATGAATCAATGTCGCCTCACGTTTGCAGACTGGGATGTATAAATCACTGCTAAGATTGACAGTCAGTGAATAGGGATTGTGGACAGGATATAAGCTGAGATCGATTACTTAGCTTGGATTATAAGGTTGGGATACCATATATGGGCAGGAGAGAGAGAGAGAGAGAGAGAGAGAGAGAGAGAGAGAGAGAGAGAGAGAGAGAGAGAGAGAGAGAGAGAGAGAGAGAGAGAGAGGAGAGAGAGAGAGAGAGAGGAGAGGAGAGAGAGAGAGAGAGAGAGAGAGAGAGAGAGAGAGAGAGAGAGAGAGAGAGAGAGAGAGAGAGAGAGAAGATACCACTTCCCCTGACAAAATCTGAAGCTATATTAGATACAAGTCATCACAGGAGACTATAAATATTCAACCATAAATAATGATACAAATTTACCTTTGTTGACTCTTTTTACCAAACACGTCATTACATTGATCTCTTAAAAAGTTATACAGGGTGTAACACGAGTTTCTGCATATATTGAGACAGATGATATATCGTATAATTCTAAGTAGAAACTGCTCTATACACATATGCTTTTTGAAGCTTCCTTTAGACGTGAGATGAATTGTAAAAAATCACGGCGGCCGCTATTGTCACAGGGATGCAACGTATGGAGGTGCATTCGCGGTTGCCACTCGGTGAAATTTTGAATTATTTAATCATAATTTTTACTTGAAATAGAACATTAATTTAGCTTTTAACAACACAATTGGTATTAATGGACTTGTTATTTACCAGATAAGCAGTACATGCGAACAGCATGGCTGTAATAATAAAAGGCTACTTGGCATCGTCTCTGAGCTGGTGAGGAGGTAGTGACCACAGAAGAGTTATACACTAGAAATCGCATAGGGGGGTATCAAGGGTTGTGAACTGTACGATAATTATCGTATTTGTACGATAATTTGACTATCCGTACGATGTAGGATGCATGGTTGAGAATCGTACACGAAAATACGATAATTGACTCACAAATATAATTACATTATAAAGTCATATAAAAATGGTCATCGCCAAAAAAAAAAAAAATCTGTCGCTGTCAACTTCCGCGAGAGAGCTAGAGAGTTTTGAGTTCTTTTGGTCCTTTGCAATGGATTTGGACCGTTGCTTGCCGCATTAGAACGCAGATTGTGAGAGGGTATTTAGCAAGATTAACCTTACCAAGACAAGAAGGTTGACATGCTTCTAGGACATACGGTCTTTGACATGTAGCGAAAAGGAGTTGTGTCTTTCTAACATGATATGGATATG
>JACEEZ010019904.1:0-19986 GCA_016584305.1 Chionoecetes opilio | reverse complement strand
CCCCCACCATTCACTCCCCCCATCACCCACACCCTTTTACCCCCCCCCCCCCACCCATTAATCACCCACCCCCCACCCATACCCTCACCCCCCCCCCACCTCCCCACCCATTCACTCACCCATCACCCCCAAACCCATTACCCATCACCCCACCCATTCATCACCCATTCCCCCTCACCCTACATCAAGGTTTTCCCCAAATTGGAGAGAACGAAACTCGAGAAAATGCCAGGGGTTTTGCTGGCGGGTTTTAACTTCAAGGGTTTGGTTACTGTTTTTTTCCCCCCCGCGACAAATATTTTTCATAAATCAATTTCGCGAAAAATATTGATGCACCGATCAAATAAAAAAAAAGAAACGTTCTTCTGTTGTTCTAGAAAAGTGTTGAGAATCTTACGTTTGAACGTTCAAAAGATAGAAATTTTTTAATGAAAATTTACTCGCCTCGATTTAGCAAAGTTTAATTTATTTTTTACATGTATATTGTGGCTTAAAAAATTTGGGCGATGTTCACACTTTTTTTAAAGACAGAAATGCTGCGTCGGGGAAAACGTTGTCAAAATACAATAAGCAAGCCTTTTGGGAAAAACGAAGAATAAAGAATGCCGAAATCGGCTTGTTGTGCGACAATGTAGGTTATAATTTGGGGGGGCGACACGCCCCGGCGGGGATGGTGGGGGGAGATTGTTTTGGGGGGGAGATTTGAACAAAAAATTGCTATTCACGCGTCGATCATTGCACTTTCCCGGGTTTCTATTGTTGAAAACATAATAACAGGGAAAATATGACTGCCTAGGTATAGATAACTTCTAAAAATACGTTATTGCTGTATAATATCATAGAGTACTTTACCTCGCCCTCCCTTCAACTATAACTACTTGGTTATTTGGTTAATGCATGTTTTTACAGAACTAGGCATTCTATACAATATACGATATAGAAGAAATCGTTTCTTAATTATACTTTTTGTTTTAAGTGGCGTGGAATAAGCCCCTATTTTTCTTTCAAGTTACCAACTTTTCACCAAAATTGTGAGTTAAACTGCCCAGCGACCACTGGCATTTTCGGAGTTGCAGTTCTCTCCAATTCTCTTCTCGCACCACTTTTTTTTTCTCCACATTCTCGCTAATAGCTGCTAAAAAAAAAAAAACAAGTGATCGATCATCTCATAAGTGGGCTTAAAACCTTCCCCTGTTTCGAGCTGGTTCCAAAACATGTGACGATATGAGGGATGCCGCCACGGGGGCGGCACCTATCGCGACATACAGACAGCGACACACACACACACACACTTTCGCTATATGATTATTAGCCGCAGCCAGCCCTCCCCGGCGGACTTTTTGGCTTAGCTCCCTTCGGATGGCTATTGGTGGGCCTTCGCCCACCAAACACATACTCTCCAGATAGCCCCTTCTACCTTCCTGAAATTATGGATGTAGAAATGTATGTATTAACGCAAAACCCATTCACATCACCCCCACCCATTCACTAACCCATTACCCATCACCCCCCCAACCATTTCACTCACCTATTACCCATCACCCCCATCCATTCACGTCTCCATTCCCAATGTCACCCCCCACCTATTCCACCCATCACCCCCACCCATCACCCCCCACCGCATCCTCACTCCATCACCCATCCCCACCATCACTCCTACATCAAGGTTCCTCAATTCTCGCACCCACTTATTTTTTCTCACAATTCTCGCTATAGGCTGCTAAAAAAAAAAAAAAAAAAAAAAATCCTATAAATGGCTTAAAACTTCCCCTGGTCAACCAGGTCCCAAAAACTGTGCCTATATGGGTTCCGCCCAGGGTGCGAGCACCTATCGGCGGCAGACACGACACACACACACACACTTTCGCTTATATTACCCTGGGGAACATTGAAAAGAAAAAAAATTGTTGAGTAGATTTTTTGAGCTTATTTAGACTAAATTGCATGCTGATTCCAAATCATGTAGTCAGTTTTTTTCTAGCACGTCAATTTTTTCTCCAGACAGCTTACCCTCCAGATAAGCAAAATTGCACCTTGTTAGCCGCATTCAGCCTCATTCAGCTGAAATTACCAGTGCCAGTTTTCGAACAACTACCTCTCTCGAAGATCTGAAGTGTGTTTTGAAGAACGCAGTGACAGCAATGATGCAATTTTGGACATCACGAGGAGTCTGTTTCGTAGGGATTTGTAATCAGCAACGAGTTGAATGATTTAGCACGTGATTTTGGGACCTATCCAAAAAGCTCATAAGAAATACTAGCATCAAGACTTGAACGAGAAAAAACATCTTGAACAGGAGTGAAGGTATCATACTTTCGCCAGAGAGTGACTTTCTGCAGTACTTTCCGAAGTGCCAGCGTTTTTTGTTTTTTGCCCTCAACATTCTGGTTTTACTGAAGGAATTAGGGCTTTCATCTACTCCAAATGCACTGGCGATTGTTTAGTGATAGCGTCTCAAAGCGGAGCTGAGTGTGTCTTCTACACAATGCAATTTGTTTGCGCAGTCCTATTGGGCATTCGTTCTGTCTTCGTGAAGAATATGGATATTAAGAGAGTCATTGAAGTTATTGCAATATGACAAACCAATTGGATCATCTGTGTTGACCTACAATGCGTCCTTCTTTCCTTGGTCAACACGTGGTCACAAAGTATCCCTGCTTTCTCCATATGTGGGATAGCAGAGGCTTAGAGAGAAGCTTGGGTTTAGACGAATTGGCCTCCGAGATCTGAATCTTAAAACCTGGAGTCCTAACATTGTATCACGTCCACTTGGTTGACAGGAAGAAATACATATTCCCACCATCCTGCACATAAACTAGGTCTCATGAACCAATTTGTAAAAGACTTGTCAACTGATGGCGACTGTTTTGAGTACATCAATCTTGGCATTTCCTGGACTGTCATTGAAAAAATCAAGGCCGGTGGTGTTTGATGGTCCACAATTCGACAGCTCAATCGAAGATGAACATTTTCAACGGTACGATGTCAGACCTTGAAAGATGGTTTGTCTATAGTCAAGACGTCGTCATGAACTTTCTTGAAATTCACGTGCAGTAATTACACAGAAATTGTTCATAACTTTGAGACTACAAAGCGCTTGGTTGCACATGAGTATTAAGTACATTTTTTGCATAGCCATCTTGGCCACTTTCCGAAATCTGGTGCTGCTAGCGAGACCGAGCAAGGTGAACGATTTCCCGATTTGAAGGTTTATGGCAAGAACATTCACCAGGTATATGGATGTGCATATGATGGCTGACTATTGTTGGAAGCATCAAAACGCGATAGTCCTCCAAAGTTAACCTCCGACAAAGCTACAAACGTAAAATTTTTTACCTTAACCTGCACACAATTAATAGCCTTATCCTTATCTACAACATGATAATGTTAAATAACATTCTATTCATGCCTATTTCTTCATGTTTTATTGTATTAAAATTTGCAACTTTTTATAAATAAGCACTGTTACTGTTATGCAGCAGTAATTTTTTTCATATTTTTTAAGAAAACGAAAATCCTACAGTTTCAAAACTTGACGTGATAAAGAACAACTGAGATCAGTTTTGGATTCAGCTACCCAAAAATTACTTAATAACAAGTGTCAGACACTAACTCACAAAAATTTGTTCCCCAGTTTTTATTATAGATATTAATTTCTCGGGCCTTATTTATCGTACCTAATCGGCAACTATGTTTCGCAAACAGTCTGTATAAAAGAGCTCCGGCTCACAGACCAAGCTTATATAATCTATACATTATATATAAGTTATACATTACTGTATTACTAAAGGGCCCATAAATGTAGCAGTATAATGTATCTCCTCTCTCTCTCTCTCTCCTTCTTCCTCTCTCTCTCTCTCTCGTCTCATCTCTCTTCTCTGCTTCTCTCTCTCCTCCTCTCCTTCTCTCTCTCTCTCCTTTTTTTTCCTTCTATTATTTCTTCTCCCTCCTCTTCCTTCTCCCTCTTTTCATCCTCCACACAATATCATAGCCTAGTATTTATTTTATCGGAATAACGAAACGTTTTTTCAGGTGAGTTTTGATGTTCTAGAATTAATCTGGCTAACCTGTTTCTGTCTGTCGCAAATCATATCTATTCCCACCCAGCCCACCCCTATAATAGTATTATATAATAGTATATCTATATATATAATATATATATATATATAATATATATATATATATATATTTAATATAATATATATAATATATTATATTCTTATATAGATATATAGCATATATATATATATATATATATATAAATATATATATATTTATATATTATTATATATATATATATAATATATATATATATGTATATATATATATATATAATCATATTTATAATATATTTTACATAGTGTATTATACAGCCTAATATACTATATACAATCTAAATTATAATATATCACAATAATATACCATTGGTTGTTATGGTGACGAAGAAAAATTGCGGGCTAAGACGATCCCAACCCTGCCTTAGTTTACCTCTCGCTGCGCTGTCTTAGGCTGAGCGAAATTTGCTTTCCAGAAAATGTGCCAACTAGCGCTAAGATGGTCTTAGTCCCCTAGGGTGGTCTAGTAGTCCTTCGAAATGCCCGCCCCTGGAATATAAGGTGCGAAAGGCAGAGGAAAGGATCTTGGTGATAGTGTGTTACATGACAGTGGAGGAACAGGAGCGAGAGCCGAGAATGAAAGGACGTATGAATTGTGCAAAAGGTTGTAAGAACAGAATAGTAAGAGTGAAAATGGTGATGTGATGGGAGACATATGAATGATCACTTGGTGTGTTATGGAGGAGAAATGGAAATGGCATTCGTAGAACTGGAACTCGAAATGCAGGGTCGTGGCAGTTTTAACTCACTTCTTTGATCATAAGTTTGGTCTACTGGAAACAAATATGGGCTTATTCCACTGCACTTAAAACCACAAATATCAGATTAGAGAACCGATTTTCTTCTATATGTATATTGTTTATTATTAAAGGAACAAGTCTGATTCTGTAACCATTGTATAGAACCAAATAACCAAGTAGTTATAGTTTGAGGAGGCAGTTAAATGCTACTCTATGATAATATATAGTCAATACGATGTTTAGAAGCTATCTATACCCTAGGCAGTCGATTTCCTGTTATTATGTGTAATCAATCGATAGAAGCCTGAAGTGCATGAGTCGACGCGTGACGTCGTAATGTTTTGATTCAATCTTCCGCCACATCTCCCCGCCCACCACTGTCCCCGCCGCGGCGTGTCGCCTCCTACATTATAACCTATATTTGCGCAGCAACCAAGCCGATTTCGCATTCTTTATTCTTCGTTTTTTTCCAGGCACTTGCTATTGTTTTTGACAAGCGGTTGCCAGCCGCAGCAGTACTGTCTTAGAACACAGTGCGAACATCGCCCAAATTTTACATGCCACAATATACTGTAAAAAAATATATTAGCTTTGCTACTCGAGGCGAGTAATTGCATACATTGCTATTATAGAACGTTCCGTCGTATGCATGTCCATCAATCCATATAATTAGTAGAACACAGAAGAACTATATTTTTTGGTATTACAGATGCGGTTGCAATCAAATGTTATCCGAAATTAATTTATGAAAAATATTGTCGCTGGGCCAACAAGTCAGCACCAACCTTTAAGTTAAAAGCCAGCGACCCTTGGCATTTCTCGAGCTTCAGATCATTGGAATTGCTGCTTGACTTTGCAGAGGGAATGAATTAGAAATTTTGAAATGTGACCCTGCTGGAAGGAAGAGTGAACTGGAGTGAAAGTAGAATGATCTGCATTTGACTTTATGTTAGTGAACCGAAAAGGCGAGAGAACGGGTGGAAGTATGTGGGTGGAATGATGAAATGGACAATCGACGTAGCGGAGTGACCATAACGTCATGGAATGGAGTATGAGTGTTTGAATGAAAAAAGAGTGACGTGAAAGAAGAGAGAATGGACGTTGGAACTGTAGAGATTAGACTGGGATTATTTCAGAGGAAGGTGGTGATAATGAGGACTGAAGTCTGGGAGGGATTGTTTGAGGCTGAGAGAGGTGTGATGAGATGAATGAGAGATTGTTAGGACGCTTAACAAAGTGGCAGAAAGTAGAGCATAGCTAGATCCAGAAAGAGAGCAAATGGCAAGACAGAAAGAGGTTGGTGGAACCAATGAGATCGACCAAGGTCCAGGAAAGGAAGGAAACAGTCAATAGGAAGTGTAGGAGTCTGAAGAAAGATAGTTTCAAACAGTGAATCTGAAAGAATAGAATATGAAGGGCATTGGAAGAGTATAAGAGTAAGCACAAAGGAGGTGAATGTTTGGTGCGTAAGGCAAAGTGAATGAAGGGAGAAAAGTGGTCAAGAACTTAGTGAAAATGTGAGAAGGAGGTAGGGAATGGTATAAGTTCTTGAGAGGAGAAGAGAGTAAGCATACAGGAAAATGTAAAGAAATAGTGGTGAATGCAGGCACTAAGGAGAAACAGGAAATGGTCCAGAGCTGTAGAAGCTTACTTCTGGAAAAGATATTGGAGGTGTGAATGAGCCTGGATAGTGACTTAGGGACGTCACCTTAGGGAGAGAAAATGGAGGAATAATGTGAAGAATTAGAATGGATGAATTTGCAGGTTTATTAAGTAAACTTGAAAATGGAAAGGCCCCTGGAATGGACGGTATCCCAAATGATTATATAGAGAGGAGGTGAGAGGAGTATTGAGGGAATGCAGAGTTGTTTGACATATATGGAGAGAGAAAGAGTGCCCTGGTGCCTGGAATGACAGTAAGTGACCCTCATGATACTAAGGGAGGAACACAGAGTCATGGAAGGATATTAAACTTACAGGCCAATAGCGGTGTGTACACGGGTACGTAGATTTTCTGGTGTGTACTGAATGAAAGCCTAGGTGAAGTTGTGGAAGAAATAAGTGATGGTGAAGAACAGACTGGAATTCAGAAAAAGACAGAAAGGTGAGGAATAATGTTTGTAATGAATGAAGATTTTGAGAGAACAAGGAAGGGGGAAGAAGAAACTATCTAGCCTTTCTAGATATTGAGAGAGCGTATACAGAGTGGATAGGAGAATGCTACCTACAAGTTATTGGAGACGATTGGCATAGTGAGAATTTGTTAAAATAATAACAGTAGGTATGAGAACACAACAGTCCAGTTCAGTATGGGTGACCTCGAGACTGATGGGTGAATAGTTATTAGATGAGGATAGACAGGGCTGTGTCCTTTCTCCTACTACTTTTTGATTATATGTTGAGACATGGCAGTGATAGTGTATCGTACAGCTCTGGTGTGAAAATTGGAGAATTAAAGGTGTTGAGTGTAGCTACTGCTGTATGCAGATGATGTGTTGATCCTTAGTGAAAACCAAAATGAGCTACAAGAGATGCTGAATGCTGTGACTGAGTATGGAAGGGACTTCACGTAGCTCAGTAGGAGAAGAGTCAAGTGTTTGGTGTGAATGGGATGCTCTGATATGATTCAGGATTTGGTGTGGGTGGGAATGATAAGAGAACGAAAGGTACAAGTATCTGGGTATTTTGGTTGATGATAAAGGCTGTAGAAACTAAACATGAGAGGATAGCTAGAGCCAACCATGGTTGAAGGCTAGGCAGTGTGTCAAGATGTCGGTCCAACAATTAGGAGTTGGTGGAGGAATATGGAAAAAGGGTGTGGCAGTCCGCTAGCATTATGTATGCCTGAACAATGGTGTGGTCTAGGAAGGAGTTGCCAAGATTGGAAGTCACACAGAACAAAGCAGCAGAATAGCATTAGGAGCAATATGTATGTGGCAGTGGAAGCGATTGAGGAGACTGGATGGAGCACGTTTCAGAGAGGGATAGCAAAGGCAGGACTGAGGTACAAGCTAGTCTGCAACTATCGATGGATACAGCAAATGGGGGCAAATGTAAGTTTTGGGACTGAATTGATGGGGAGTGGATGAAAGACTCTAAAAGTGGAAAGATGGACAGGTGACTGGGAATGTTTATGACAGAGTGATAGACATGGGAGTATTGCTGTATGCAAAAAGGAAATAATAGGAGAGTGGAAGAGAAGGGAAAGAAGAATGGCTGAGGGGAATGAGTGATAAATCAACACTGGAATGGTACATGTATAAAGGACACCACGGTAATGAACGTTCTATGATGGTGGCTATGGAGGGGATTACTCTTCGAGCCAGGGAAAAGTCGCTGGAGGTAAATAAGTCGTATGTACAGATGGAAGAAATGGTGGCAGCAAGGTGTGTGTGCTGTGTGTGAACCGGAGTGGATGAACCGTGGAGGCATGCTTGATGCTGTAATGTGAACGGTTGAGTATGCTAGAACAAAAAAATTTGATGTTGGAGGTAAGTGGTAGAGAGCAGGTCGGAGTGGAAGAATGGCGAGAGATGAAGACAGAGTGGAGATGGAGTAACTGCTGGAGTCCGTGTGATTGAGAGTGTAAAAGAATTCTGGAGAATTCCTTGGAGAGCACGCATGAGAGAGCATGAGAGCAGGGGGCCCCTCAGTGATGGGGACCCCGTTGGGTTTGGTGCTGGGAGGGGGGGGGAACACCTGGCTGTGTTGCCCCCCCCTCCCCTTTTTTGCTTCTCTCCCCACAAGATTAACGGTGTGTGAGCGCCGGACCAAAGGCTTCACTGACCGCCAGGCCGCTGGGTGACTAACAATCACAGATCAGATCCGATCGTCAAGAACTACGTAGTGCCGATACCGGTTTTGCGGGATAATACCGTTACGTCCTCACACCGGTATCAAATTACTAATACCGGTATACCGATCCCGTACATAAATACCGGATTACCGGTATCGGTATTTGTTTTTTTTTTCGAGTGTTTTTTTTTACTTGTCATTCTCAGACATTATTAACCTCTACAGCACGCCTCTCCCTTAAATAAAGTTTCCTATAGCGCGCCATTTCATTTTTTTACAATTATTAACCCCTAACGGGCACAGCATAGGTAAGATGGGACCCATACGCTTAGCTTTGCGTGGCATGCGGTGCTCCATCTCGTGGCATTAGTCCTTAGAGCCTGTGGTGGGTGAGAACCCGTTACCCCGGACACAGGGCTAGTTGACTCCCGGTTTACACAGACCACAGTACAGCATAGCCCCCCCCTAAAATAAAGTTTCCTGTGCGTCGGCCATTGACAGTTTTAAGGTAGGACCGAGTAAACTATGGCCTACCGTAGATACGTAAAGTCGCCAGGACAAACTTTTTTTTCTGTTTACAGACGTGTGGTGGCGTTAATAACTTACATTTCTACATCCATGATTTCAGGAAAGTTAGAAGGGGCTAATCTGGAGAGTCTGTGTCATTTTGTGTCTTCATCTGTGTCATAAGTACGTATGGCTATAATGAAAATTAACAACAAAAATATCTACAAAGTGGCTACCACATAAAGTCGCCATCTAGTGTTTATTTATAAAGCCCCCTTCATTCACACATTCCATAATGTAGGACTTGGAACAAGAACGCGCCAACAATTGCAATGCGCAGCACCGTTACGTCATGGTCCTGGTATAATATGGGTCCATCGTTACAGATCGTGACGCTCGTCACGCGCTTCTGACCGAGGGCCACGAAAGCTAGTGCGTGCACTAAAATCGGGAAGCCCCCGAAGTTGGGTACACAACGCGCGCTATCGTAAGTCATATCGTGACGCTATCGTTTATCTAGTTAAGCAGCTTCGTGACCTACCGTGTCGTCTTAGTCTATCGTGACAATAAGAACCGTTCCGCGCTTTCATCCCTACCTTCCCCCCCTTTTTTGCACCCCTTTTCAAGACTCCCCCTCCTTTCTCATTCACCTCCCACCCTCCCTCTCCCCTACTCCCTAGTCCATCACCAAGCGTGACACCTCCTCCCCCTGCTTCCTACCCCCCTACTCCCTAAGCACGTGGGAGATGCCCTCCTCCCCTTTCTCCTACCCACTGAATCTATATAACATGGATCGCGGAGCCTTGGCTCGCACTTGTTCAACTGTCGCGCCATCTTGTTCGGTAACCAACAAAAGCTTAACTCTGCGCTACGCGGTTGCTGTCTCTCTGTTGTTATACGCCTCGTCCTGCCAAGTTGTGCTTCTGTCGTGGCTGTGTTATCACCTCGTCATGCCAGAAGCTGTGCTGCTATGTCCTGTACAAACAGAGCGGACCTGGAATGCAAATCTTTCCACCGTGTGAGTAACACCACACACACACACACGCCCACCACACCCACACACACCCAACCACACACACACAGCCCCACCCACACACACACCCACCACCACACCCACCCACAGCGACCCAACCCACACACACGCATCCCACCACCCACCACACAACACGCACGCCACCACACACCACGCACGCACCCACCACACACCCACCCACACCAGACACCCACACCCTACATCCACACACACCCCACACCCCTCCCCACCCATCCCATCCACTTCTTAATCCTCTACCCACCCATCATCACCTACTAGTTAAAAAAAAAATATAGGTGGTATGGTAACTTTTTTTTATATAAGGTAGGATATAGATATAAGTATCTTATTTTTTTATACTTGTTAACATTAGTGGGGAACGGAAGCAGCCTGAAGTGCGGTATGATTACAAAGATATATGATCATGTTGTATCATAACCGCACATCAGGTCTGTTTCCCGTCCGCGCGCTTCCTAATCAAGCGTGCTTGTTCTAATGGGATAGCTTTATTTTTGCAAAGAAAAAAAAAAAGGAAAAAAAGTATACCTTGTGGTTTAAAGTTAGTTAGGTTTCATTACAACCTATAAGTTAGGTTAGTTTTCTTAAAACCTTTAAGGTTAGGTTAGGTTTCATTAAACCTATAAGGTTAGGTTAGGTTCATTACTTTATTTTTTTTTTTTGGGGGCGGGGTGGTGTTGCGCAAAATAAAATATCTCCTTGCAACAAGCACCTATTGTATGCGCAAGAAAAATAGTTGATGTCTCTTAAAAAAAACGACCGCCGAAACTCGTCCCTTATTACCAAAATTTGTTTCGTGTCTAAATTGACACCATAGTCGTTTCGTACACTCAGCTCAGAGTTGAACTTGACTACTAGAGTTACGAAACGACACCAGGTATGTACGAAAATACTCAAAATCAGTGAACGAAACTAACTACTTTCAATTCAATATACCTAATTAAGAAAGGTTTTTTGATTAGGCCAAAGGTTTTCGATTAATTTAAACTTCCTGTAATCCCCGAGAGTAGCTTCTATGGACCACTGTGGCTCGCGCCGTACCCGTGGCGGCGGCGGTACGGGGCTAACGCCGTTATAGTGGACGAGAACTGCGCGTTCGCTCATTAGGTCAGACACACACACACTCGGTGGTTCGCTCATTAGGTCAGACACACACACACTCGGTGATTCGCTCATTAGGTCTGTACACTGCACTCTTAGCCTCTCGCTTTACCACATACACCACACCTGTCACTACACACTTGTACGGCCTCGCAACACACCTGTCACTACACACCTGTACGGCCTCGCAAACACACCTGTCACTACACACCTGTACGGCCTCGCAAGACACCTGCCACTACACACCTGTACGGCCTCGCAACACACCTGTCACTACACACCTGTACGGCCTCGCAACACCTGTCACTATACACCTGTACGGCCTCGCAAGGCACCTGTCACTACACACCTGTACGGCCTCGCAACACACCTGTCACTACACACCTGTACGGCCTCGCAAGACACCTGTCACTACACACCTGTACGGCCTCGCAACACACCTGTTGTCTGTGTATCACCGTAAATAAATGACTTGGAAGGTTCGACGATGCACTAGGTTGGAAGTTTAGTAGTAGTAGTAGGTGTTAATAGTAGTTGTAGGTGGTAATAGTAGTAGTAGGTGGTAATAGTAGTAGTAGTAGTAGGTGTTAATAGTAGTAGTAGGTGGTAATATAGGCTATCACATGCCAGCAGCCAACACCCAGCCACTGCCTGCCCGGCCCATGTATTTGTTTTGGTTATTTCAAGATGGCGGCTGGTGACTTCAGTATCTCGGCCACAGCTAGCCTAGATCCGCGATCCATGTTATATAGATCAGTGCTCACATCCCCCCACCAACACCACAACGCCTTCTCTTTCCCCAACCCCCCTCCCCCCGTTTCCCCACCAACACCCCCTTCTTTATAACAACCCCCCTCCCCCGTTTCCCCCCATTCTCCATCACCAAAACAACCACCCCTGTTTATCCCACCTTCATCTCTACCCCTCCTTCCTTTTCCATCACCATGGCAACCCCACGTGTGGGGCTAGCACTGACGCTATCGTGATACGTTCATGGCACCGTCATGGCACTGTCGTGGTTATCGTAGCTCTATCGTGACGACAAATGACCGTTGATTTTCACATTCGTGACGTAGTCTTACAGCTGTCATGATGACTCCATCGTGACCATCTTACGACCGTCATGACACATACGTACAGGCAGCGTGACATTGTTGTGAGGCTATCGTGGTCTGCATTTATCGTGGTCAAATTTCACGATAGCGTCAATAATTCACTGGTCAACAAAAAAAAAAAAAAAAAGTTCTGGCATGGAATTTAAGAACAGTTTTAGACTAATTTGAGGGTGTGAATTCAAATCTGATCTTATATTTTCTCTATCACATCACGTTTTTGCGCTATAGGTATATATTCCATTTTCATGAATTTCAAGAAAAAGTTATCCTTCTATTGAGTAGTGTAGCAAAAGGGTCGGATTATATGGTTTATTTTTAATTCAGTCTCCCAATAAACTGGAGAATATCTTCGTTTTCTTTGAACATGCATAATATTCCATTCTTTATGATACGTAAGTAAACAACACATTTCAACTTGCACAGCAATCGTCCGCAGGTAGTGTTTTATTATGAATTTTACATTGAATTGAGTTATTTATTGTATTTCTCCTGTTGTTTCTTTTTTGTGAAACAATGCCTAAGGTGTAGGTGGTTGGGTAGCAAATTCAAGGAAACAACTCAGGTAGCTACAACTCTTTTTCTTTATTTGTCCGCAGTTGGTGTTGCTGCTCTAAACAATGGCCTCTACATCTCACAGAAGAAAGTGCTCAAATGATCCAAATATATTTTGCTACATCTGTGGAAGCTTTACTTTGAAGACTCAGAGGCGCAACATTACTGACTTTGTTAAGAGCGTGTATTTTGCGTACTTCAAAGTACCACTTGGAGACCAAGACAAGCATTGGGCTCCTCACAAAGTGTGCAAAACCTGTGTTGAGACTTTGAGATCATGGTCTCAAGGAAAGAAGGCTAAACTTAAGTTTGGAGTGCCTATGTTTGGAGAGAACCAAGCAATCATTTAGATGACTGCTATTTCTGCCTTGTCAATGTAAAAGGTTTCAATAAGAAAAACAAGAAATATTTGCAATACCCAAGTATCCCTTCAGCTATTCGACCATAGTGAAGAAATACCTGTACCAATATTTACTGAGCTTCAAAAAAATGATGAAACAGATCTCTGCTCACCTGCTCCCACTGATGAAGAAGACACTACAGATATTTTTCAGCCATCTGATGAAGATTGTGACAAACCAATTCTGTTTACTCAGTCTGCTTTGAATGATTTGGTTAGAGATCTTATCTACCAAAAGAGTCTGCTGAACTGTTGTCTTCAAGACTGCAAGAGAATCGAATGCTGAAACCCGGCACAGGTGTCTCATTTTATCGTAACAGGGAAGCAGAACTGCGTAAGTACTTCCATTCAGATGGCCAGCTTGTCTATTGTACTGATGTAGAAGGGCTACTTCTTTTTATGGGACTGCTAGCATATGATTCAAGGGATTGGAGGCTTTTTATTGACAGTTCCAAAGAAGTTTGAAATGTGTTTGTTACACAATGGAAATAAGTATGGCTCTGTACCAATAGGTCATTCTGTAAAACTTAAGAAGAATATAACAAACATCAAGATTGTCCTAGAGAGGTTGCAATATCATGTTCATGGGTGGTAATTTGTGTCGATTTGAAAATGGTTAACTTCTTTTAGGTCAGCAAGGAGGGTACACAAAATACCCCTGTTTTTCTGTGTTACTGGGACAGTAGAGCTACAGCAGAGCATTGGGTGAAAAAGAATGGCCTCAGCGACAGAGTTTGGCATCTGGCGATAAGAATGTCATCAATGATCCTCTAGTGGATAGGAAGAAGATTGTCTTTCCTCCCTTGCACATAAAACTTGGATTGATGAAGCAGTTCGTCAAAGCTCTTGATCACAGTGGAGAATGCTTCAGCTATATATGTTCAACTTTTCCTGGTCTTAGTGAAGAGAAGAAAAAGGCTGGAATATTTGATGGACCTCAAATAAGAACACTAATGAGAGATCCAAATTTTATCACATCAATGAATGAGACAGAAGAAAGAGCTTGGAATGCATTTTGTAATGTGGTGAAGAATTTTCTAGGGAATAAGAAAGCAGACAACTATGAAGAGATTGTGGAAGAGCTACTAATGAGCCTGCGAGATCTTGGATGTAGAATGGTTCACTATTTACACAGCCATTTGGACAAGTTTCCGGAGAACCTTGGGATGTGAGCGAGGAACAAGGGGAGCGTTTTCATCAGGACATTAAAACAATGGAAGAACGGTATACAAGGCCGGTGGGACTCACATATGATGGCGGATTATTGCTGGAGCTTGATGAGAGACAACCCAGAAGCTGTACATCAGAGATCAGCCAAGAAAAAAAATTCACATAACTGCTACTTGCCATTGATCTGTGCACCATATATATGTATTGTTTATATTTTCTATTTCAATTCTGTCACTATATTTGATTTACTTGTACATGGACTTCGTAATCTTTGTAATTCCTTGATAAGAATATACAAAATGTATTACTAAAAATCACGTGTTTTTATCTTGAAACCTTCGATATATAGGCTGATGAGTCATTTTCATCAAAAATTGAAAATGCTATATCGCGAAATCCTGATGTGATAGACAAAAATTGAGTTCATATTCGTAATCAGCAGCCCAAATTCAGTTAGAATTTGTTTTAAAACCTTTTGCCAGAAATATCGTGTTGACCAGTGATATAATCAAATTGGTGGCGCTATCGTGGTTCGATTATGGAATGTGTGAAAGGAGCTTAAAGCCCCTCCACACATTCCAAATCGAACCACGAAGCGCCAACAATGCAGTGCGCAGCGTCGTCATGGTCCTGGTTATGGGTCCATCGTGACCGATCGTGACGCTCGTGACGCGCTCGGCCGAGGCCACGAAAAGTTAGTGCGTGCATTAAAAAAAAAAAAAACCGCGAAGCTCCCGATTTTCGTACCCAACGCAGCGGTATCATAAGTCTATCGTAACGCTATCGTTATCTATGTAGCAACTTCGTAACACTATCATGATCGTCGTATGTTTATCGTGACGATAAGCACCGTTACGCGCTCCTTCATCCCTGCCTTCCCCCCCCTTTTTTGCACCCCCTTCCGCCTTCCCCCCCCTTTCTCATTCACCTCCACCCACCCCCGACTCGACCTCCCCTAACTCCCACCACCACGTGATAACACTCCCCCCTCGACTACCTTCCCCTATTCCCACCACCACATGGTGACACCAATACCCACCTCGACTACCCCTCCCCCCTACTCCCACCACCACGTGATGACACTCCCCGTGACTCCCTACCTGCTACTCCCATCAGCACGTGGTAACCCCCCCCCCCCACACACACCCACGCCTTCTCCACCCCCATCCCCCGTTTTCCCCACCAACACCAAACACCCCCTTCTTTATTACAAACCCCGCTCCCCCGTTCCCCCCATTCCCATCACCAACACAACCCTGTTTCTCCCACCTTCATCTCTATAGTCCCCCTTCCTTCTCCATCACCATGGCAACCCCCACCCACGTGTCGGGCTAGCTCTTGACGCTATCGTGGTACGTTCATACACCGTCATGGCACTGTCCGTGGTTATCGTAGCTCTATCGTGACGACAGAATGACCGTTTAGCAATATTCGCGTCTCACCTTCGCCATAACTTATCTTTTACCATATCTTTCATTTGCAGTTATTGTTGTATTTATACTGCGAGAGATTTGTTGAGTTTAAAGAAAACGAGTAAATTTTGATGAACACTAAAGAAGAAAACTTTCGCCTTGCAACCGTCATTCAGACACACATATCTAGTAACGCAAATCGAACAGTACAATATAATCGCTGTGAAAGGAAATATTTGACAATGTGCACATTTCTCAGCTTTTACAATATGTAGTATTTTCAAAGAAGGAAACAAATTTACAGTTATAATATTTTGTACGCTTTCGATTATTTTTTTGTAGGAGTACATAGAGACTTACAATACCGGAAATTATTTGAAGAACTGAAGTTTCCCCCGCGTTCGTAGGTCCAAAACCTCCTCCAAACCGCCCGGGTCAATACACAAAACACACCCCACCAAACCCCCCCCCAAAAGAAAAAAGGGGGTCTGCAGCAGTCTGTGTACGGTGTGCGGACGGATGCCGAAGCACTTTTTGCCGAAGGACGGGGCCCGAAGCCAAATGCCAAAACGAACAAAGCCGAACGGACAAACCCGAACGGACACAATGCCGAACGGACATAAAGCCAAGGGAAATAAAAATAATTAAAAAAAAACATACTACCATACATACATAACATTTTCATTTTTTTTTTATTTTTTTTTTTTATTTTATTTTAACGAGATTGTCAGTCTTTCGTGCTGTAACGACGGTTTACATGTAAAGCTTCATTGTTTGTTTCAAAACGTTATGAAGCTTCATTATAATATTTTAAGAGTTTTGGTTTTTTTTTTTCCTGCTCGGGAATCATTTCTTTTCCAGCGACCGCACGTAAAAGCTCTGTTATATTGGTAAGTAAAGCCCTAAAAAAAAATATTTTTTTTTTATTTTATTTTTTTATTTTATTAGTATTTTTTTTTTAGTAGTTAATTATCAATTCATCTTTGAAACTTAAGATTAACATATTGTTGTTCTTTCCCCCTGCTAATTCGCTTTTTAATTCCTATTTTTTTTTTAAAAAAAATTTTCAAACAATTTTAGCATAATCTTTTTAAGAAAATTTTATCCCCACAGTTTACCAGGATTCATTAAAAAAAGCACATGGTGGCAGGAAACCTTTCAAAATTGGATATATATACTTTGTTGAAAAAAAAGTATGGAAACCATTTACGGGAGATGTGAAAAAAAGTGTGAAACCTAAATTTAAACGAAAAGTGATATGGGGACGGGGAAAATGTTTCAAACATTCACATCCTCCAGATGGTGCTCTAATAGGGTTTAAAAAACGTTGGAAAAAATGAAAAACTAAGCAGAACAGACGAAGTGGGACAAGCATGTTTAAAAATGTCGTGGAAAAATTGCCCCCAGCATTGGGGGTTCTTGCCAAGGGGGGGAAAACTTTGGGAAAAAGGGTAGGGAGCAAGAAAGATTGACGATAGGAAGACTTAAACTGAAACCTGGAAAAAATTTTCGGCTTTTTTAAAAACTATGCTATTACTTTTTTTTTTTCGCCAGAGAAAAATTTGAAATTACTATTATAAACAAACAGGTTTGGCGATGGAATTTAAATCTGTCCTATAGGAAACAGCTGTATACTATACATGCTATTTTTTTTTCAGGGAGTAAAATTTTGCCTTTGGTGTATTGCATTGCGGTAACAAAGAAGAAAAAACGTATGAAAATTTTTTTTTAATTTTTAAAAGCAAAGGCTTCAGGGTCCAGATTTAAATAAAAACGACTTCGAACGAGCAAAATAAAAGCATTAAGAAAAACTTTTTCCCAATACATCAAAATTGGGTTGTTTCTTTTAATTTTTGGGCAATGTTTATGCGAAAAATCCCGTCTTGTGGCGCGAAATGGATTTTGTTTAAGTCAATGCGCCCTTTTTAAAGCATTTTTAAGTAAATTTTCACCCATTAGACACTTGCAAAAACCAACTACAAAGGTTTTTTGACTATACAAAGCGCCGCCCCGTCAGCACGAATAAGCGGACCCCAAACCGCGACCCAATGCACAGGGACGTGCACTTGCAACTCACGTCTCTACCAACCTTGCCACCCCAAGAGTTTTCAACACCCCTTTCTTTGTTCCACCCCGATTGAAAATTTTTTTTAAACCCAATTGGTGATTCCTTAAAGCCCCAAAATGATGAGTTATTATTTTTGATTTTTTAGTTTTTTTTGAAAATAGTGGTTAGGAATAGTCCAAGAGGGGGGCCCAAGGAGGCCAATTTTTATGTTGATGGTGGCTGTCCCACGCTCGGTTCATGAAATTTTTCCGAGAACAAACAATTTTTTCGAAGGTTTCACCAGGCTTTTAAAAATGACTTAAAGTAATCACCCACAATCTCCAAAACTACTAAAAGTTTTAGAATTGAGCGGCAATCCAATAAATTTAATTGGGGGGGCATCTATAGGGATTTACATATCACGACCAAACAAAAAAAATTATACCATTTTTATGGGAAAACAAAACCACTTGACCCCTTTTTTAGGCTTTACTTAACACAAAACTTTGTGCATTCCCTTTTAAAAATTTTTCAGTTCGAGTGGAAAAAAACAAAAGATAAACACTTTTAAAACAAAATTTAAAATACAATTTACAGAATTGAGGAATACCCCCTGGCTTTGGGTTTTCTTGCTTCGTAGGGCTATCACACCTGCTAGCCCTTTACCACCTTTCTACTACGCGGTGTTGCCAAATCTACTAAATGACGAACTACCCCCAACCCCCCTAAAGTTACCTTAGTATATGACAGTAGGGCCCAAACACATAGTTTCATTTAACTTTTACACCATTAACGATAGGGTAAAACCCTTTTTAGTTTTTTAAATAAAAGAAGGATTGGGGGTTTCACGATCTTTCTCACAATTTTGAAAAACTCATTGTTTTTTTTTGTACATTTAATCTTTCTATTGCAAAACTTTTAGAAAAAAACAGTGATTTTTTTTATATGTTTACATTTTAAAACCCTTAAGGAAAAAATTTAAAAAGTGCTTTTTTGTATTTTTTTTTAATGCTTTTATTATAATTAAAGAAATCCGTGGAAAACTTGGGGTTTTTTTTTTAGTCCCAAAGCAAAATTTTTTAAAAGGGTTGCATTTTTGAAATAAAAGATAATCATATTTTAAATTTTTTAAATATGTATTTTTAGCCTCTTTTCCATTCGGGTTTGCGTTCGGGAGTGTCCCTTTTTGGCATTTGCCCTTTTGGGTTTGTGTCCGTTTGGCATCTTGGCTTTGGCTTATTGTCCTTTCCAAAAATAAATTCGGGATCCTGTCCGTGTACCCGTGTACATCCCCTTTCCCCACCCTGAAAAGTGAAAAAGGAATGAAATAGAGTGTGTGCATATATAAAAATTTAAATCAATCATTAGGGGCATCGCGGGGGGGGGTCGCTTCGCCCACCCTACGACCCCCCCTCCCGGGGGACCACGCGCGAGTCCCCAGCAGGCCCTTTTCCCCCTACCAAGCGTCCGACAAGAAACACAACTTTTCCCCGCCACGAGCCTTTTGGCGCCCCCTTGGCCTCCTCCACCCGGGGTTGTTCTTACAGATACAACCCCCAGGGAAGAATCGGGTTTCAGAGTAGCGGCCACATGCCCCAATAATATAGCCAAGTTGGCGCGACGGACATGCAGGAAAGGCCTCGATTCAGTCTCACGGTGCAATCGTGTTTGACACGTAATCATCCCAGCGTACCCCATGATTTTGGAAGACACTTATTCAAAGGGATCGATTCGTCTCTTTAAGTCACTTTTTAGTGCCATGTTCACACCATAGATAGACAGGGACACAAGGGCGGGAATATCCCCGGGTCTTTGTCCTCCTGCAAGGGACCGAAACGCCAAATACTCCCACTGAGCGGTCATAACAGTGGGGTATGCCAAATTTGCCAAGACTTTTGACGGACCCCCCGTTATTATGGACTGCGAAAACCAAAGGGTTTTAAAATTTCAAGATTCAAAATCCTCGCCCCCCAAACCGCCC
>JACEEZ010019903.1:0-68729 GCA_016584305.1 Chionoecetes opilio | reverse complement strand
TTCTAAAACCAAAACCCCAAATTTCAATTAGTGGGTACACCCTTTCTCAGCTATAGAAAGATAACTTTTTCGACACCCCTCACGCGGCACGCCCATGCTGCCCTCCGTGAAACAAAAATGTATAGCACAAAAGGCATTAAAGGGGCTATCAGTGGCAAAGCCGCTTTCAATCAAAAGCGGGTTTCCCAAAGATATAAGCTTCTGAAAAGCGTGACGGTCGGTCGGTGGGGTCGGTCGTATGTGAAAAAACCCCCCATTTGGCATTGTCCGTTCCCCCTTGTTCCTTTTTCCCTACTTTTTCTTCTCTCCCATCCCCCCTCGTCCCTCCCCTTTCCCTTCCTCCTTCCTCCCCCAAACCCTCCAACCCTTTCTTTTCCCCTTTAAAACCTTTCTTCCCAAAACTTTTATTTCCTTCTTTAAACTCCCCTCCAAATCTCTCATAATTTACCCCTACCATTACTCCCATTCTTTCTTCTTTTCTCCACTCGCGTAAAACATCTCCCAAATCACTCCTCCCCCCTTCCCTAAATCCGGGGTCTTCCTCAGCCGGGCCTCTTTGAACCTGTTATCACTCAACTACGCCCCCTGATGCCGTAGAAGAAAAATTTTCCCCTTGCCCTCACCCCTTTTTTCCTACCGTTCATCTCTCCCCTCTTTTTTCCCCTCCTCCCTTTCCCCTCCTCCTCCCTTTCCCCCCCCTTCCCTCCTCCTCCAATCCCTCTTCCTCCTACCTTTTTTTTTCCCTCAACCTTTTTCTCCATCAAAAATTTAAAGGAAAAATTTTTCCAGCGGAGGGAAAGGAAATATCACTTGAGGCGTCAAGTGTCGAGAAACATGAGGATTTGACGTGCCTTAATATCCGGCGGCTAGGGTTGGGCGGGGGTTGTCGTCGCCCCATCAAAATCGCGGTTATCACGGAGGCGTCATTTAAAAAGACATGGATGCCCCTCGATTTTTTTTTTTAAATTTTATCTTTATTGAATTTTTATTTTATTTTCCCATATGTTTCGTTTTGGTTTATTGGTCGTGTGTGGGGGGGTTGTTTGGGTGTTGTGTGTGTTTTTACCAGTTGTTTTACCTATTGTAATATACAGGAAAAGAGCTATGCTCGTACTGCCCCGCTCCAAATCTACTTTTACCACCCTCCCTTTTGAAGTCCTGAAACTTTTGCTTAAATCACTTTTGCACCAAGGTTGTTTATAGGCTTCTATGTTTCTATCGGGAGGCTGATTTTTTTTTGTCCCTTTTGCATTTTGCCCTTTTCAATTTCTTTCATGACCTTTTGTCTTCTATCGCCCCCACATACACAACCACACGTGTGTGTGTGTGTTGTTTGTGTGTGTGTTTGTGTGTTGTGTGTGTGTGTGTGTATGTGTATATGTATGTTTTTGTGTTTGTGTGTGTTGGGGAGGTAGAGAATGAGAGAACAACACACACACACACACACCCACACCACCCACACACACACACACACAAAACACACACACCCACACACAACACACACACACACACACACACAAAACCCACACACACACCCCAAAACAAAAACCCACCACACAACACAACACAAACAAAAACCAACACACCCCCACAACAACCACACCACACAAAACAACACACACCCACACCCCACACACAAACACCCCCACACAACACACACACCCAACACCCACCCCCCCCCGGTTTAAATGGGGGCGCGGGGAGTACACCGATGGGGCTCGGCGGGGCATTGGTAGTGGATAAGGGGGCTTTTATACCCCATGCGAAATAGATTCACCACACAAAATGGGACTCAAAGCGGGAAAACTATGAAGATGGTTTAAAAATTTTTTTACATATTTTATTAAAAATTATGTCTTTTAGATTACCTTTGTTTTCCGGGAAATTAATTGTTCTTTCTTGATTAAAACTTAGGGGGCCACAAAAAAGAAATTTTCTATTTAAATTTTGATTTTATTGAAAATATAATATGATTTAAAGGGAAATTTTTGTATAAAATTTAATTTTTTTTTAAAAATTTAAATTATGTTTTTTTTAATTTTGAATTGAATAGAAAGTTATTATTAATTTTAAAATTTTCTTCAATCCCTTCAAAATCACAATATTTCACTGACTCTGTTTTTCTATAACAAATACTGTTATAAAATTTGACTTTTTGGGTTTCCGAAACAAGGCGGGACCAAGATTGTTCCCTTATAAAAACTCCGGGATATAATTGTTCCTAACTGCAAAACGGGTTTGGGGGGAGAAAGCCTATATGTTCTAGTAAGTATTACACAACATGTCTGATGATTTTTCATTGCTAAACAATTCTTTAGAAGTATTGGTGTTAATGTTACAATTATGGAAAACTGACTTATATTTATGTTTTATAGGCCACCCAGTGGAAATCAAATGTTTTTCGGGACTTCTTTAACGGATTTTCTAACATTAGCAAAGGATAAAAGTATGAGGGCATATTTCCCCCTTGGGATTTAAATTTGGACCTGATGACCTAAAATGAAACAAATATATACATGAATTAATTAGCATAATGTACTCTTTTTTTTGTTTCCTTTTAATCACTGGGCCGATAGAATCACCCACTACTGAAAAAACCCCTGTAGATCACATAGGACTACACGGTAAATTCAATGTAGAAATCTCATAGGGAAACAAAAATTTTCTTCATTTCCGAAAATTTTCTCATTTGAACTCGACCCCCTTTAAAGAAAACCCCCCCCCCCCTCAATAAAGGATTAAAATTTTTCGAGTGTAACTCTTGAAAATTTCAGTAATGACTTAACCCCATTTTATCTTGGAATGACGTTCTACAGAGCCAAAACATGAAAATGAGTCCCACACAATTCCATCAAATTTGATCAACTTATCAAAAAAACTTTTCCCGTGAAAAAAATCGTATCCGCACCAAAGAAACATCAGCCCCTACATTACCTCGGCCCTAAAAAAAAAAATATTAAAAAAAGAAAAAGACTGGAAAGGCCCGCAAAAAAAAGGCCCCTTAAAATTTTAAGGAGACCTATCGTTTTTTTCGGAACAAATTAAATTTTTATATTAAGAGGGCAAAAAATAAAAATTATAAAGATCAACTAAAATTAACCAAGGGAATCCAAGTCACTTGGAAAACAATTAATTCAAAAAATTTGGGAAAACGTCAAGCACAACCCCAAAAAACATCAAAAAGAGTTACAGCCACCTTGTGTAGACACTTCTGACAAATTTTTTAAAGACACTTTTTAAGAATGGGAACATTTCAGCAAATGTCATGTCAATTAAGATTTTGTCAAGTATTTTCCCAACCCCCCTCTTTTTCTCTATTCTAGCACCAATAATCGTTGAAATTGAAAAATATATAAATCACCAAATTAACCTTCCGGGGGTTGATGACTATCAGCTATAGTCCCAAAAAATATTCTCTTTACTGTCACCCCCTTGATGCACATTTTTAATCTGTCTTGAAAACAGGAACTTTTTCCCGAACTTTAAAAAAACTAAAGTAAATTCCCTTACCAAAACTGGCAAAAGAACTGATATTAAAATTTTTAGACCCAATCTCGATTTTAAACCCGCTTCCGTAAGATACTAAGGGAAAAAATTTTTAGCATCGTTTAGTGGATTACTTAGAAATAAAAATATGCTCACTTTTTCTCAAAATGGTTTCCGAGCTAATCATTCTACAGGTCAGCATTCTTTAGTTTGTCTCCAAAGTTTACAAGCTATTAGATAAAAATATTAGTTATTGGACTATTCATTTATTTTTTTTAAGGCATTTATACCCAAAAACCAAAATTCTCCTTAAAAAGCTTGAAAAAAATTGGGGATCAGAGGACTGCCATTTCAAATTTTTTAAAAGTTTCATAAGTAAAAAGAACACAATCGGTCTATTGTAAATTTAAAAAATTCTATACTAAATTGTAATACGGGGTTTTTTCCCCAAAGGGTCATTTTTAGGACCAATCCTATTTTTCTATGCATTAATGACATTACATATTCTAGCACTAAATTCAATTTTCAATATATGCAAAGAAAAAATCTCCTAAAACCGATAAATATTTTCCCTATATACAAAATTTATGTACGGATTTAAATTATTTAAATAAAATGGGTTAAATCTAATAAATTAAAGCTAAAATTTCCAAACAAATTTTTATTTTTTTATAATAGTCTGTAAAAAAATTTTTTGCCCCATTAATGCTAGAGGGTAAATTTTAATGAACGACTGCCTATACAAAATTTCTTGGTGTATATATTATGAATATTTAAACTGAACCATAAATTTTAAAAAGGTTGTTTGAACATCAGATATTGTGGGTGCTGTACAGATAAAGGGAAAACTTACAACTGATGCAATGATAAGTTTTATTATACATTTGTTTTAAAACCCCTTTTAAATTATTTATACTTATGGGCATGTAAATTGGCCCTCTTTTCCCAGACAACTAAAAGGGCACAAAAAAAAAAAATTTTTAAATGATTTTTTTCATAGGAAAAAATTGACTCCACACTCATATTTCTAACCCTAATCTGTTAAAAGAAAATCTATTCATAAGTATTTTTATTTTTATCAATATTTGAAAACCTTAATATTTTGAAACTCAACTTTTTGAATTCATAGAAGACAACACATCACAGAAGAATAATGACTGTAATCTTTAAATGTCCCCATTTAACAATACTCTTTTAAAAAAAAGTTTGTGTGAAAGGTCCTCAAATGGGAAAACCCCTACCAAAAGACATCAAAAAGTTTACTCACTGACAATTTATTAGTTTAAAAAGAAATTAAAAACCCCCATTTGCTAGCTAACCAAAAGTTTTAAGCCCCAATTTAAAAAAACCCTTGATTTTGTAAATATCTTATTTTTTTATTTTTTGTTATTATGTTGTATTATGCTAGGGAAAAATAACTATCAATGTAAAAATAACTGTTATTAAGGGTTCCTTAATACTATTTATCTATATTTTAAATCCGCTGTCGGGGGTACGCTCAACAGACTGGCCTCAAAACTACATAATATCAATCTCGTTTTATTTTAAAATTTGATGGCAAAAAATTTTTCTTCTTACTTACTTACTTACTTACTTGCTACACACACACACACACACATTTTCCGGGGGAGAGAGCTACAGTGATATATTTATTCAGGTTTCCGAGTTGATCAAACCCCAACCCGTTTCATGATTGGTTGTTTGTTGTGTTGTTTTGGGAGAGAGGGAGAGAGAAGGGGAAGAGAGAGAGAGAGAGAAGGAGAGAGAAAAGAGAGAGAGAGAGAGAAAAGAGAGAGAGGAAGAGAGAGAGAGAGAGAGAGAGGAGAGAAGATAGAGATAGAATGAGAGGAAGGAGAGAGAGAAGGAAAAAGAGAGAGAGAGAAGAGAGAGAGGAGGAAGAGGAGAGAAGGGGAGAGAGGGGGAGAGAGAGAGAGAGAGAGAGAGAGAGAGAGAGGAGAGGAGAGAGAGAGAGAGAGAAGAGAGAGAGAGAGAAGAGGAGAGAAAAGAGAGAGAGAGAGAAAGCCTGTTCTGTTTTTTAACAGAAGGTAAAATCCTTTTTCCCCGATCGACTTTTCGTTGAAAAGTATTTTTTAAAATAAAATTCTTTTTTTTAGGCAAATCTGATAGTCCATTTACTTGTGTAAGTGAAAAAAAGTAGTCTTTAGATGGGTGGGGCGAACCAAAGAAAAAAATATAAGAATCTATTTTCAAAAAAAAAGGAGCGAGAGCGAGAGCGAGAGCGAGAGCGAGAGCGAGAGCGGAGCGAAGCGAGAGAGAGGAGAGAGAGAGAGAGAGAGAAGGAGAGAGAGAGAGAGAGGAGGGGAGAGAGGAGAGAGAGAGAGAGAGAGAGAGAGAGTAATTGGCAGCTAGCTCGCTCGCTGCCGCTTACCATAAGACCCGTGGAACCAAGTTTTCCCCCAAAAGTGAATAACCACTCCTAAATATTGTCGGATTGAGCTGAAATTGACATCTAGTAGTGCTGTCAAAATCAATGGGGTTCGTCGCAAGAAACTTTTTGCGTAAAACAAGCCCCCTTTAAAGAGTAATTAGCGTAAACTACTCCTAATTATTGTCGGTTGAGCTGAAATTCGACATGCAGTAGTGCTGTCAAAATCAATGGGGTCTGGCAACAAACTTTTGGCGTAGAACAACCCTTAATGAGTAATTCACGTAATGAGTTAATTGCTGGAACGTGGCTCGCTGCACGTTCCGCCGCAAGACTGAGCCAAAGCAAGGGGCCAGAGGCTGGACGCCTATACATTGATTGGCAGCGAGCGAAGCGAGCTGCTTCCCTTACCATAAGACCCGGGGAACCAAGTTTCCGCAAAAATTTAATAACTACTCCAAAAAATTGTCGGATTGAGCTGAAATTTGACATACAAGTAGTGCTGTCAAAATCAATGGGGGTCGTCGCATGAAACATTTGCGTAAAAAAAGCCCTTAATGAGTAATTAGCGTAAACGACTCCTAAGTATTGCCGGATGAGCTGAAATTCGACATGCAAGTAGTGCTGTCAAAATCAATGGGGGTCTGTGAAACAAACTTGTTGCGTAGAACAAGCCCCAATGAGTAATTCACGTAATGAGTTAATTGGCTGGAAAGTGGCTCGCTGCCACGTTCCAGCCGCAAGAACTGAGCCAAAAATAAAGGGGGCCCGAGGCTGGACGCCTATACTTGATAGCAATAATTGACAGCTCGCTTCGCTCGCTGCCATACCATAAGACTCATTCGCGTAAGGGGAGTGGAACCCTTCGTGGGCCCAAAAGTGAATACCCACTCCCAAATATTGTCGGATTGAGCTGAAATTTGACATGCAAGTAGTGCTTTCAAAATCAATGGGGGTCTGTGAATAATGTTTTGCGTAGAAGGCCTTGAAAGAGCTTTTAAACCCAGCCCTGCTCTCCCCTCCCCTCCCCTGGCCTCCCCTGCCCTCCCCGATTCTATCTTCGACACGTCGTAGCGTCGCCGTCTGTGGACCGATTGAGCTGAAATTTGGTATGAAAGTCCCCAAGGTACAACTCAACCAGCAACTGTGAGAAACCGTGAGAAACCGTGAGAAACCGTGAGAACCGTGAGTAATGTTTGACGCTTCGTAGCGTCGCCGTCTGTTGGCTGATTGAGCTGAAATTTGGTATGAGGGTCCCCAAGAGTACAACTCAGCTATCAACTGTGAGAAAACGTGAGAAACCCGTGAGAAAACCGTGAGAAATGTTTGACGCTTCGTAGCGTCACCGTCTGTGGACGAATGAGCTGAAATTTGGTATGAGAGCCCCCACGGGTACAACTCAGCCATCAACTGTGAGAAACCGTGAGAAAACCGTGAGAAATGTTTGACGCTTCGTAGCGTTGCCGTCTGTTGACCGATTGAGCTGAAATTTGGTGGGAGAGTCCCAGGGGACAACTCAGTTTTCTACCGTGATAAACTCAGTCTTAAACTCTGGAGACACAAAGCACTCGGCCCTCTTGGATTTGACAAGACTCCAGTGCCTTCTACACTGCCCTATTAGCTCCCTCAGCCAGCAATTCCACAAATGTACTATAAAATGTCAGCTCTCTACATATTCTCGAAAGTGTGTCCCTATGCAAGCTAAAATGCGGACGAAGGAATAGTAGGGGCACCTACTTGTTGTTGTTATTTTACCTGCAGAAATTATGAACTAAATTAGGTCTGTAGACTAGGTATTTTAAAAGCACTTTGAGCTCGCTGCCACGTTCCAGCCGCAAGAACTGAGCCAAAAGCAAAGGGGCCAGAGGCTGGACGCCTATACTTGATAATAATAAATTAATTTCCACTAACAGTGGTTATTCTTAATACATTGAGGAACATTTTTTCGAATATACGAGAAAAATGTAATCATGAAGAGAGAGAGAGAGAGAGAGAGAGGAGAGAGAGAGAGAGAGAGAGAGAAGAGAGAGAGAGAGAGAGAGAGAGAGAGAGGGGATGAGGAGAGAGAAGAGAGAGAGAGAGAGAGAGAAGAGAGAGAGAGAGGAGAGAGAGAGAGAGGAGGAGTGGCTACCCTTCACAGTTCACAGGGTAACCAGCTTCCTCGACAGGGGAGGGAAGCTCTTGCTCTACAAGGCCCATATATGGCCTTACTTAGAGTACCCCGCCTTCCCTGGATGTCGTTTTGCAGCTTCGCACACTAGGAGGCTAGACAGCATCCAGCGTCGAGCCCTGCGATTGGTGGATGCTGCAGACCCCCACCCCAACCCGAGCCGGTGAGTCCCCTCGACTCACTGGAACACCGCAGGGACGCTCGCGGCGCTTGTGGTATTCCACAAGGCACAGTTGCAGGGAGTGCTACACCTGGCTGGGTTACGACAGCCTCCGAGAGTCGTCACGCGAAGCACGAGAACGGTGCTTACTAATTGTGATGCAGTGGAGGTGCCGCTTTCCCCGTGCCAGCCAGCACCAACGCACCTTTGTGGGCCGCGTCTCCAGGATGTGGAACATTTTCCGCGGCCGCAGTCCTTACATCCAGGAGCTGAACACACAAAGTGTGTTCAGACTCTGTGTGACAGAGACTGTCAAAGCCCACCCCGGTGACGCTAGTGATACCGTGACACTTAGTGACAGCAACAGTGCCTCAACAAACACTTTAGTGATGCATATATGTATATAATGTTAGTTTTTTAGGTCTTTGTATTTATATGTATATAGTTATGTTTACTTACCCTTAAGATAGGTAACACACGACAGTGCACCTTTGGGCTTTTTGTATATGTATGTTTAAAAAAAAGAGAGAGAGAGAGAGAGAGAGAGAGAGAGAGAGAGAGAGAGAGAGAGAGAGAGAGAGAGAGAGAGAGAGAGAGAGAGAGAGAGAGAGAGAGAGAGAGAGAGAGAGAGAAGAGAGAGAGAGAGAGAGGTTTCTTTTTCGTAATTCCTGCTTCCAACAACTCCATCCATCTAGTACAAACTCGGAAGCGTGACCAAATCTGTGTTACTGGGCATGGAAGCAGTTCTGTAGAGTTAGCTATTTTTCATTATTTGTATATATATAAATATGACCAACAAAGCGTTCTACAGGTACTGTCAAAAAATTCTCCTTTTAAAAAAAGCAACTCAAGAAGAAACTCAATTTTATACACTGATTTAATAAAAAAAACAGAAAATAGTGTATGTGTTCACGCCTGATCTTTGCATGAGGAAGCTACCACAGGTGTCCTATGAAGGAGTGTTTGACGGATGGCCGCTACCTGGAGGCCCGCGTGTTGCTGTGTGCGTGGGTATGATGGCGATGAGATAGGCAATGACCGAGCCCCAGAGGTCACCTAAGTAGGTATGCAAGGCGTTATAGATAGGAGAGATATTGATGACGGTGACAGTGGTGTGGTCGTTGATGTATTTTCAATGAGTGTGTGTGTGCAGCACGGCAACGCTGATGAGGGGGAAGCCGCCACTCCTTCGGGACTGGCGAGGTGGGGAGGGGGTAATGGCGAACCCTTAGTTTTGTTGTCTTGTGTCGAACCTTTAAATCTGTTGTCTTGTGTTTAAGTCAGCGTTTCGTGCGAGTGGTGGATCAATAGACGGATTATATGTACATCAAGGCTAATGGTTAAGAAACGAAGCTATTTCCATCCTGATAAATTCTAAGCAACACAAAACTAACTATCAATCACTTATTTTTACCATCCATCACCTACATACGTTTAAAGTGCCGATATTTATTTTGACACGTAATTATTTTGCAAAATATTAGAATACGACAAAATTGTGTAAGTTTCTGTAGTGAAATATTAATTGACGATGTAAATGACTGAGTGTTGTATGGCTTGATACGTACTGATTCTAGACAACCATATTAATTATTTAATATATTATTTTATTAGTACCCGGTATGTTCCGTCAACGGTAATTACTACAAATATGAGTATGATGTCATGAGTAATATAGACACTGGAAATACTTTGGGTTCCCTTATACACCATCTCTCCTCTCTAAACCTCATCTTCTTTTCCTCACCGAAACTCAGTTGGCTGTGAGCACTGACAGCAGACCTTTTTCTGTCTCCTCTTACTGTCTCTATTCTAATTTTAAATCCAAAGCTGGCTGTTGCGTATATGTGCGCAATGACATCACTTGCTCTCGTGCCCAACGCCCTTGATCTTCCGAATTTTCTACCATTTGGCTTCGACTTCAATGTCACTCTCTTACTAAATTATCTGTGCTGTATATCTCTCACCTAACTCCTCTGACTATGTAAAATTTTCGACTATTTAACATCAAAAGTGGAGGACATCTCATCTCATTTTCCTTTAGCTGAAAATTCCATTCTTGGGGACTTCAATGTTCACCACCAGCTTTGGCTATCATCTTCTTTCACTGACCAACCTGGTGAACAAGCCTACAACTTTTCTATCCTCCAAGACCTAGAGCAGCTGGTGCAGCACCCTACCGTATTCCTGACCGCCTTGGAGACACGCCCAACATTCTTGATCTTTTCCTAACTATTAACCCTTCTGCTTACTCTGTGAGACTATTCTCTCCGTTGGGTTCCTCCGATAACAATCTTATTTCTGTAACCTGTCGCTCCGGTACCGTCTCGGGACCCACCTAAGCGGAGGTGCTTCTGGCGCTTCAACTCAGCTAAGTGGGAAGACCTAAGGCAGTACTACTCTGATTTTCCATGGAATGATTACTGCTTCCATGTCAAAGACCCATCTCTTTGTGCAGAGCGCATAACTGAGGTCATAGTCTCTGGCATGGAGGCGTACATTCCACATACTTTCTCTAATCCTAAAGCCCGTCAACCTAGGTTTAACTCTGCTTGTTCTCATGCTGTCCGAGATAGAGAGGTGGCTCACAAACGGTACCGTAAGCATCCATCTCCTGAAACTCATGCCCTTTATATTTCTGCTCGTAATCATGCCAAATCTTTACTTCAACTTACCAAAAACGCTTTCATTCATAGAAAATGTCAAAATCTTTCTGAATCAAATTCCTCTCGTGACTTCTGGCATCTAGCTAATAACATCTCTAACAATTTTTCTTCTTCATCTTTCCCTCCTATGCTTCACCCAGATGGCTCCTCAGCTGTCTCATCTACTTCTAAAGCTGAACTCTTCGCTCAAACATTTGCTAAAAATTCCACTCTGGCTTGTTCCTCCTTCTCCTCCATCCTCTGACTATATTATGCCTGTCATTATGATCCTTCGGAATGATGTTTTCTTTGCCCTTTCTGGCCTAGATCATCGGAAGGCTTACGGTCCTGACGGAGTCCCTCCTATTGTTCTCAAAAACAGTGCTTCTGTGCTTGCACCTTGCCTGGTCAAACTTTTCCGTCTTTGTCTATCTACTTCCACCTTTCCTTCTTGCTGGAAGTTTGCTCACATCCAACCTGTTCCTAAGAAGGGTGACCGTTCTAATCCTTCAAACTACCGTCCTATAGCT
The DNA here is from genome assembly GCA_016584305.1 of Chionoecetes opilio. Lineage (NCBI taxonomy): Eukaryota > Metazoa > Arthropoda > Malacostraca > Decapoda > Majidae > Chionoecetes > Chionoecetes opilio. Next base: position 57,352 of record JACEEZ010019903.1, on the reverse strand, counting down.
TTGACTTCCTGCCTTTCTAAAGTTTTTGAATCTATACTTAATAAGAAGATTCTTAAGCATCTATCTGCTCACAATCTTCTATCTGATCGTCAGTACGGTTTCCGTAAATGGCGATCTACTGGCGATCTTCTAGCTTTCTAACTGAATCTTGGTCATCCTCCTTTAGGGGTTTCGGTGAAAACTTTGCTGTTGCCCTTGACATATCAAAAGCTTTTGATAGAGTCTGGCACAAATCTTTAATTTCCAAACTACCCTCATTCGGTTTCTATCCTTCTCTCTGTACCTTCATTTTAAGTTTCCTTTCAAACCGTTCTATTGCAGCTACTGTAGACGGACATTGTTCTTCTCCTAAATCTATCAATAGTGGTGTTCCCCAGGGTTCTGTCCTATCACCCACTCTCTTTCTATTATTCATTAATGATCTTCTAAGTCTAACTCAAAGCCCTATCCATTCCTACGCTGATGATTCTACCCTGCATTTTTCAACGTCGTTTATTAGACGTCCAACTCAACAGGAACAAGGATCACGGAGAGATGCCACCGAGCGCCTAACTTCTGATCTTTCTATAATTTCTGATTGGGGCAAAGCAAACCTTGTTTTGTTCAATGCCTCAAAAACCCAATTTCTTCACTATCTACTCGACAAACCTACCAGATAACTATCCCCTTTCTTCAATGACACTCAACTGTCTCCTTCTTCTACAATGAACATTCTAGGACTATCCTTTACTAAAAATCGAACTGGAAGTCTCATATCTATTCTTGCTAAAACAGCTTCTAAGAAGTTAGGTGTGCTGTGGCGTCTGCGTCCTTTTTTTTCTCCTCCCAATTGCTTGCTTCTTTACAGGGGCCCTATCCGCCCATGTATGGAGTATGTCTCACATGTTTGGGAGGATCCACTCATACAGGTCTCCTAAACAGGGTTTGAGCCAAAGCTTTTCGTCTCATCAACTCCTGTCTCTGACTGACTGTTTTCAATCTTTAAATCACCGCCGCAATGTTGCTTCTCTTGCTCTCTTTCTACGTTATTTTCATGCTCACTGCTCTTCTGAACTTGCTAACTGCATGCCTCCCCACTCCGCGGCCTCGCTGCACAAGACCTTCTACTCATTATTATCCCTATTCTGTCCATTCCCTATGCAAGAGTTAATCAGTATCTTTACTCTTTCATCCTTTCACTGGTAAACTCTGGAACTCTCTTCTGTTTCTATTTTTTCCACTTTCCTATGACTTAAATCTTTTCAAAGAAGAGTTAAAACGACCCCTCCCGAACTAAATTGGCCTACCCCTCTGTTTTTATTTTATTCTCTACGTCTTCTTTATAGGGACTGGCAACTAAGCGGGCTTTGTGTTACCCATTTTGTTGTGTCCTTGGCCAATTCCTTGTGATGTAAAAAAAAAAAAAAAAGACACTGGAAATACTTTAGGTTCCCGCATATAGTCACTGGAAATATTGTGGGATCCCTCATATAGACACTGGAAATACTTTAGGTTCCCTCATATAGTCACTGGAAATCTTTGGGTTCTCTCATATAGACACTGGAAATACTTTAGGCTCCTCCATATAGTCACTGGAAATGCTTTGGGTTCCCAATGGACACTGGAAATACTTTAGTTGCCCTCATATAGTCACTGGAAATACTTTGGGTTCCCTATAAGTCACTGAAATACTTTGGGCTCCCTCATATAGTCACTGGAAATACTTTGGTTTCCCTCATATAGTCACTGGAAATACTTTGGTTCCCTCATATAAACACTAAAAATACTTTGGGGCTCCCTCATTTAAACATTGGACATATTTTGGGTTCCCTCATATAGTCACTGGAAAATATTTTGGGTTCCCTCATATAGTCATGAAATACTTTGGGTTCCCTCATATAGTCACTGGAAATACTTTGGGTTCCCTCATATAGTCACTGGAAATACTTAGGGTTCCCTCATATAGTCACTGGAAATTACTTTGGGTTCCCTCATATAGTCACTGGAAATACTTAGGGTTCCTCATATAGTCACTGGAAATACTTTGGGTTCCCTCATATAGTCACTGGAAATACTTTGTTTCCCCCATATAGACACTTGAAATACTTTGGGTTCCCTCATTTAAAGATTGGAAATATTTTGGGTTCCCTCATATAGTCACTGGAAATATTTTGGGCTCCCCCATATAGTCACTGAAATACTTTGGGCTCCCTCATATATAGTCACTGGAAATACTTTGGGTTCCCTCATATAGGCACTGAGATACTTAGGGTTCCCTCATATAGACACTGGAAATACTTTGGGTTCCCTCATTTAGACACTGGAAATACTTTGGGTTCCCTCACCAGCCCCTCGACACACCCAGAACAAACATCCGCTCGAGCATCTCTGAGACACGTAACCAAAGACCCTACACGCAAGATATAGTTCATGGGCCGGACCAGATATCGGTACCACCCAAGGTGGCAAAACTATACTTGTGCCATTTTGTTTGTTGCATCAATAGAAGTAAAATAATGTATGATAGCCTTTCCATGTTGGTAGCTTTACGGTATATTTTGTGAAAAACCCACTTTCATAGGGTAATTATTTCATATTTTCCGTTTTTATTTATGAAACGGTGCATCGTAGGCATAAAGGGTATAAAATTAAGGATTTAGTAAATTAAATTCTGCACAGGTTTGCCCCATGCATTTTTGCTATATATGTCATAGTTTTTGCGCAAATGAAGCCGGAAGTTGAAGGCATGTTTTCATCAAAATGGAAAAAATTGCGTTTCCCAGCCAAATTTTGTTCAATAACTCTAAAAGAAGTAGCTTCTCGATAAAATGCCATAGAGATGAAATTGTAGGGTGATGATTAATCTTTTAAATTATATTCTTATTATTCTTCAAATGTTATATATTGACGTCTAAGAGGCTAAAAACAAAAACCTGTATATCCACAGAAATCCATATCTTGATATCATTTACGTCTTAAGCCTTATATATTACCAGAGTATTTACGTTGAAAGAACTGGAATTTTTTTTTTTTTAATCCATGTACTGATCCGACTCCAAAGCGCTCGCGGCTAGAGTGTATCATTCATTGTTCCGATGACAATGAAAACCTAATTTCACCACAATAAGTTGACTCCTGGATAACTCTCCTCCGGGCAGCTCAAATACGGCGTCATGAGCCCATATTGGAGCTGGCTGAAGACACTCCCGAAGGAGAGATCAATCAATCAATCATTGGGGGCATACGCCGGGGGGCGCGTCGCCTCGCCCACCCTACGACGCCACTCCCGGGGGTCACCACGCGCGAGTTCCCATGCAGGCTCCTTTCCCATACCAAGCAGCTCTTGACAAGAAACATCAACTTGCCCCAGCCACGAGCCTTGTGGGCGCCCCCTTGGCCTCCTCCACGCCGGATTGTCTCTTACAGATACAACCCGATGGGAAGGATTGGTTTCAGGGTAGCGTGCCACATGCCCATATAGCCGAAGTTGGCGCTGACAGACTATGCAGGTAATAGGCCTCGATTCAGTCTCACGGTGCAATCGCTGATTTGACACGTAATCATCCCAGCGATACCCATGATTCTGCGAAGACACTTCTTAACAAAGGCATTGATTCGTCTCTTCAAGTCACTATTTAATGTCCATGTCTCACAACCATAGAGTAAGACAGGAATCACAAGCGACTTGAAGATCCAGATCTTTGTCCTTCTGCACAGGTACCGACAACGCCAAATACTCCCGCTGAGCGAGTCATAACACCGTGGGCTATGCCAATCCGCCTTTAAGACTTCTTGACGTGACCGCCGTCATTATGGACTGCGCTACCAAGGTATGTAAAACTTTCCAAGATCTCAATGTCCTCGCCACACGCATGAACAGACTGTACTGCTTCATCTAGTAAGTCTCCAAACACCTGGACCTTGGTCTTGAGCCAGGAGACCTCAAGTCCCAAGGCTTTGCCTCCTCGTGCAGCGCCTCGAGAACCAATCACCAGGCCCTCCAGCGACTCAGCAAAGATTACTGCATCACGGCAAAAAACCAGATCAGTGATCTTGGTGTTGCCGACGGATGCTCCACAATCCCTTTGATCTACAACCTTGCCAATACCCAGTCCATACAAGCGTTGAAAAGTGATGGGGCAAGGACGCACCCTTGCCTCACTCCTGTATCACAGGAAAGAAGCGGATACACCTGCCCCACACTTCACAGCACTCCCCAGTCCCAGAATACAGACCAGTTATCAAACCAATAGTCCTTGCAGGAATCCTCGAAGTCGCAGAAGATCCCAGAGTGACTCACGATGCACTGAGTCAAACGCCTGTGATGCCGATCCCACTGAGTCAAACGAAGGAGAGATCCCTGCTCTAAATTTACCCAGAAATGTCGCAGCATCTTCACGATGAAGAAAGCACTAGATGGCATCCTTGCTCAAAAAGAGAAGACTACCAATGCTGTCCTGAGGATAGCAACCCTGCAAGGGCTGGTCGTGCAATCCCTAGACCTCAAGAACATATATAGCAGAGTGCATAGTTTGCCAGAAAACAAAAAGTACGCCAAACGACAGAAGACTCGAGAAGTGTTTGTGAAGTGCAGAAACTGAGAGCTGATGTAAGATCAGGAATGCCGCCACAAAGAAACGGGACAGCAGAATACTTGGCATTGTAAGCAGAGGTTTTGTGGCCTTTGAAGCACACTCCCAAACAGGTCCTGCTATAGATCTACACAGGGGCGAAACTTCACAGCAGAAGGGTGCTGTCAGTCCGATGACAAAGAAGATGAAGATATATATGAGGCGGCTGTTAGTCAGTCATGCAGTGAGCTTTTTCATTACATCACAATGGAGCTTTTCCGTACCCCAAAGGGTTTCTGATGATGACTGAGTTACTCTAGACTTGTGGCATCCATGAAGAGCTTTGGTGTGGCCCAAGTGCAGGACTCCACCAAAAAGCACCTGCGGCAAAGGATTGAGAAGGATTTTTGTGGTTTTCTTCACATCATCCAAGATCATAATGGAAAAATTTTCATCTTTCCAGACACCCTTAACTGTGCAGGAACTTGTCAGGGAAAACCAATCTCTAAAAAAAACAGTTGAAGACCCTGTCCAGAGGTGATGCCCAGGAACTCCAAACAAAGGCTGCCAAGCAACTCAGGGCTGACATCAAGACCAAAGTCAAAGATATCAACCAATCCTGGCCACCAGAGATAGAGATTGTCAAACCTGATATCGTTCCAGAATCACTCGTGTGCTTCTTGCGCACTCTGCTCACAGGGTCCGACGACCCTGACAGCATTGACAGTGTAACCCCAAGAGTTCAGCGTCTCCTGCAATCGTTTGGCCAGGACATTGTGTATGCAGTGACATGTGGCAAAGCCAAGCCGCCCAAACACATTGCCTTGTCCTTCAGTGCCAATTCTTTGACAGGTAATGTTAAGCTGATAAGCATCCTCAACCGCCTTGGGCATTGTGTTGCGTACTCGCAGATGGAGGAGATCGACACCGCCCTTTGCTTGCAGAAGCTGTCTGCCTCAGGAGGTTATCCCGCCCTGCCAAGCAACATATTTCCCGGTGTCTTCACAGCCTTGGCTTAGGACAACATCGACCGTCTAGAAGAGACGCTGAGTGGCGAAGGTACGTCGCACAGGGTGAATGGCATTGCTGTGCAGAAAAGCCGACAGACCTGGTCCCTGCCGAAACCAGGCCTACTGTGGCCAGAATAAAGAAAAGGAGCATTGATGCACCTCCGCTGATGCTGCCAACGTACAACGCCGGGCAACGGGCAAGCCTACCCCATGAGCAAGACCGCTGAAGTTGTTGCTGACGTGGAAACCCAGCTTGCCAGGCAGAAGAATCTTGTTTGAATGCTGGGCCGCATGCTGCAAGAGAAAGCCCAGTCAGTGAGCAGCTGGACCGGCTTCACATCATGCCCCGAGAGGAGGTGGCAGTCCCCCTGACAACGCGGTACCTTCCCCCCAATCAATGCCCCTGCCACACAGATGTCCACAGTCAATAAGGTTCTAAAGCAGTAAATCAGCATCCAGCAGTCACTGGGCCTGACGAAGATTGTCTGTTCTTGACCAGGCATTATATGCAAGGCTTTTCGAGATCACCTGGAAGCACCCTGACCAGTTCAGCAACATCATCAATCAGAATGGGTGTTTTTTAAATACCATCTGCACTTTTCTAGCAAACCATCTGGAAGCGTTTTTCAAGATGCCGGGCTCCGTGATCTGTGTGTTGAGTCTGGGGTCATGCACAAGGCTCAGTCGCGGGCATCATGGATGGCAGGAAGTACAACCGAGCAGTACGACTGCACAGCTGGTCTATGAAGCCCTTTTTGCGCTTAGGGGTGGAAGGGATTCCGCCCTGGCTAGAAAACGACAAACATCGACGACATGTACATCTGGAGAGTTTTCTGCGAGTCATTTACATCTTTGCCAAGGGGCATCTCTCAAAAAAGGTCTGGAGCAGATTCTCAAGAACCCCTCTTGCACACGTATCTTGGAATCTCTTCGAGGAATACCTTGAGGTTCTCAGACGCGGCAGGGACTCGCAGCATTTGGGTGACCTACCTAGACATGGTGGAGATCCTCTTAGGCCTTATCCGTGCATCCAGAGAAGGGGACTGGATGCTCCACCTGTCGTGCATCCGAGCCATGATTCCATGGGGCTCGCATACGACAGGGTTTAACTACGCTAGGTACTTGCCATATTACTTAGCTTTAGATGAGCCAGCTCCCACGACACACCCAGATGTTCATGCTGAGTTCATGGCAGGAAAATTTCCGTGCAGTGGGGTCGATGAACCCCTTTGGTCGCATCCTGGGACCAAACTATCGAAGAGACGGTGAACAAGGACACGCAGACAGCTGGGGGAACAAGGCTTTAGTCTCAAACCAGGAGCCGTCACAAAGTATTACATAAAGCAGGAATACAGAAGCCCATACCCCAGACAACTCAGAGAAATGACAGGAGGGAGCAGCTCAAAACTGACTCATCCCGATCTTCAAAATGAAGGAAGAAGAAGGATGACCAGGATGTAGAACCCTGCAGACCTGATGGAAAACAGTTGGCTCAACCCCATGTCTCCAGACGAGGAAAAACCTAGTCAGCCTGTCCACTGGCACTGTAGCGCCTCCTGAAGTCAGCAGGGGCCTGCTGAGAGCTCATACAGTAGGGAGAAGTGGCCCTACCAAGAATTCAGGGCAAGGCTAGATGAGGCCAGCAGGAGGGAAAATTCCACGGCAAAAATTGAAGAAGCAGGCCTGAAGACTTTCGCCAACATTAATGTCAAACGTAAGTCCAAGAATTCGCAGGATATTGTTCTCAAGGGGACAGGAACTTATTCAGCCACATGATCTTGGTTGCTGAAAGCCGGCAGGTAAACATTAAGGATGTTCTTGCCTACCCCCTAGGCCCACTCCATGAGCATTGGCAAATAACTGATAGGACGGTAAGGGAAAAACAAACAAGGTGGCCCTTGGCCCGAGAACTGGGAGAAAAAAGTGTCCCCCAGCAGAAGAGATCCCAACCCCATCTGCTACCATCATTGACGGGATGGGCTTGGTCCAGAAGCTGAATGGAAGCAACAGACTTTTGACAGGTGCAGAGTGGCTTCCCAATATCCTTCATGAAGGGGGAACAAAGCAAGATGAATTGATATTGTCTTTGATGTCTACCGCTCCACCTCAATCAAACAAGCTGAACGAGTCAACCGAGGTGCTGACAGCTCTCTCCAATACAAGAACCTAGCTGGCGGGCACATGTGCAGCAGTGGAGGAAATTCCTGTCTGGATCTTCAAAAAAAGACCTCCTGATCAGGTTTGGGCAGAGGAGTGGAAACTCTCAAAGTACATAAGAAGTTTCCGGACAGGCGCTCTATGTCACCTGTTTAACAAAGCTGTTCTAGCTAACAGAAGACAAGTGGGAGGAGGTACCTGAGCTCGAGTCGACACAAGAAGAGACTGATACCGCCTGCTTCTCCACACGCTGCATGCAGCGAGAGATGCTACAAGGCAGCCGTCATTTGCTCAGAGGACACTGATGTCTTCATATTAGCCTTGCCCCTGCACAAACACCATGGAAAATCCTATCTACCAGAAGTTTGGAACCAGGACTCGCACCCGATACGCAGATGTAGACAAGATCGGGAGAATTCAAGGGCAGGGTGTCTGCGACAACAGCCTGATTGGCCTGCATGCGTTCACTGGATGTGACTCTGTAAGCTGCTTTGCCGGTAAAGGCAAGCTAATTGCACTGACGCTACTCAAGAAGGACCCGTCTAACCAGGCATTCAAGCAGCTGGGCCAATGCTGGGAATTGAGCGATGAGATCTTTGATAAGCTTATCTTTGATAAGCAGTTCACCTGTGCAATGTATGCTGGCAGCAGGAGCAACAAGAGCAAAAGCAGCGCCGCCGGGGGCAACAGTGTCAACGAGCTGCGCTACCAGCTCTTCTGTGCAAAGAGAGGGGAAGCAGAGTCAAGCCAGCTGCCACCATGCAGAGACTGCCTCTTCCTACACGCACAGAGAGCCAACTCCCAGGCTGCTATCTGGAGACGCTGTTTAGAGCCCATGGCCAACGTGCCAAGCCCCAGTGAGCATGGCTGGACTAAAGAAGACGGGAAGCTGAACATCCTCTGGATGCGTTCGGCACCAGCACCAGAGGTGGTGTTGGAGCTAATGGTTTGCAAGTATTCACAGGTTTTCAAGCTGCCTGACTGTGCATGCCTGGTCAATGGCCTCACATGCACTGATATGTGCAAGCTCCAGACCTGCACCAACCAAGCAGTCAACAGCAGGAACCCGACCTTGAGCCGGGGTTCTGAGGAAATTTAGAGGATGAGTAAACGGTTACAGCAGATACATATGTTTCTGGCGCTTCTATGCATGTCTAAAGGTTTTTACTCAACAATTATTAATACAATAGTTTCAAGAATATTAGTCCTGCTATTTTTCACAAGAATTTGCATAGAATTTCACATTCAGACTTTATTGCATATGGTATCGACACATTTCTGTTCATTAGTATTAGTGTTTAAATTTTTTGTAATTAACCTGATGCCAGCTTATTATGTATTGTGTGATATTAGCAATAAAACTGTAATTGGATGAACTTCGATTTTGAACATTTTCAGAAGGTTTAAAACCTATAGTAATATCACTTTCACAGTTGCGGATGTCCGTGTTGAGTGCTTTGGGTGCGGCTATAAAAGTCGCAATTACAAGACTAAGCTCCCACCTAGAAAGGGGCTATCATATCAAAATATACCCTATAGACATGGGGGAATATAAAAAAATCACTAGGCCTTGCCACCTCTGATGGTAACAAAAAATTATATTGGGGGTCCGGGCCCATGGACTAATAAAGGAAAGGCATGTGTTTTGAATTTGGGGATAAGTACTTTAGAACCAGCTTTGGGCCCGGAAAAGGGGAACAAATTTTGGAATGCCATATTTTCAACAATTTCAATTGATAAAACTTACCAAAGAAAACGGGGAAGGCAAGGAACTTGGAAATTAAAAGGCAGGATCATATTCAATACTTTTCAATGTTGGTATAAGGAAGACACATCATTTATGATTCTAGACGCGCATGATTACACCTTCTTTCTTTTTCTTCTTTTGTTTAACGTCCGTTTTCCCTAATATTTTATAAGTTAGACGACCGATGATACGCGTTTCCAACTATCTCTATCGTTGCTTTAACTTCTTCAATGGCCAATGCTGCCAGATCCTCTTCAACACACTGCCTCTATGTCTTCCTTGGCCTGCCTAGGAACGGGAACCTAGCACCTCCACTTTTAACACTCTCCCCAATGCCTCACCACTTCTCTCCTCTTCACGTGCCCAAACCACCTTAACGCCTTTCTCTCAGCACTGAAATCAGCTTTCCCTTTAATCCCCTGATTACACCTGAAAGGGTAAACGTACTTGTTCATAATGGAGGGAAGACTGGTGGACGGTGGTGTATTATAATCGTAACCTGAGGTCAGTCTCGGCGAGATGTTGAGGCATACATACAATACAAACCGGTTCTTGGTGGTCAGTGGGGAGGGAGTGGTGTGGCTGATGCACGGCGGGAACAGGTACCTATTAGATCAAGGTACTACTGAAGACACATTTGAACCTGGAAGCCACGAAGTCGTCTTATCCAATTACACCATGTGATCTACTGAACACGTAGATCTCTAAGTCATTTATAGGTAATTTTCGCTGTGTGTTGTTTTTGTCTAGTACAAAGAATATGTTAATGCGATAAATTCGTTACTTTAAGATCAATTTAACAGCCGTGTTAAAGACTCAAATAATAAACATATGGCCAGTAATTGAATTTCTTATGATATCCCGAACAGTGTCCATTTGAAGAGTACGAAGTCATAATAGGTTTTGTGAACGTTGTCCTTTATTGAAGAGACTTAGAGTATTCGATTTTTGAGAGTCTTGAAGAAGACTAGCCGTGGGATACGATGGTAGAGTGAAGGTCAATGTGATGTAATTAATATAAGGAGTGTTAAGAACGAAGGAAAGTAATGAGATACGAAACGTTATGAATCGCAAACGAATCGTAAAATATCGTCAATATTGGGAGACATGTTTTTAAAGCTAAAAGCATAAAAACTGTGACTAGTATGGGAGGTCACAAAATGTAAGTTAAGTATTTCTAAAATGGTTGATAGTTTTTACATGTAACACAATAAAAATGTATAGTTGGATAAATACACTTGTGTTGGTAATATCTACGTAACTCAAAAAGGACAGAAAACGTACAAGGAAGAGAGAAAAATTGCGTAGCCTTAAGAACATCGCTATATTATTTTTATCTTCCTCAAATTTTGGTATTAGGATGTAAAGACAATGCTCAACATTCGCTATTGACTTTAATCTCTTGATACTCACATTACCACGAGACGAACAGTAACTTATATGCGAGAGGAGAGTGAGAGAGAGAGAGAGAGACAGAGAGAGAGGGGGGAGAGCGAGACGGGAGAGGAGAGAGAGAGAAGAGAGAGAGGGAGAGAGAGAGAGGATAGATAAGAGAGAGAGAGAGAGTAGAGAGGAGAGAGACAGAGACAGAGACTGAGAACTAGAGACAGATGACAGTGAGAGACATATAGGAGGGATATAGAACGCCAGAAATTGGCAAAATCGAGAAGGAACTATAACGACGCTTGAAACTGACAGCTCTATCTCGGATAATTATACCTGCAGTACTTGACTCCTTCTTTTTATTGTCTGTCTCACCTCAGGATTTGTGAATTGTACTAATCCTAACTAATTTTATTTCAATTATTCAATAAGTGATGACTTAGCATTATACATACCTCTTGGATACTACTACATACATGAGGCATCCATACATTAGGTATGTTTTTGTTATGAATCAACACCTCGCCAGAGAACTGGACCTCACCAGGTTACGATTATAATACCCACCAGTCTACCGCCATTATGAACAAGTACGTTTTATACTTTCACGTGTAACATCATGGATTGAAGGACGGAGTACAGTGCTAAAGCAAGCGGTTGAGGTGGTTTGGGCACCGGAAGAGGAGAGAAGGTGGTGAGGCATTGGGAGAGCTGTTAGATCAGTGATACAAGTGCAGTACCACTAAGGCCAGGCAAGGAAGACATGGTTGAGGCGTGTGTTGAAGAGTATCTGGCGCATTGGCCATTGAAAGAAGTTGAAGCAACGGATAGAGATAGTTGGAATGCGTATCATCGGTTCGTCTAACTTCATAAAATATTTTGGGAAAACGGACGTTTAAAACGAGAAGATAGACGAAGAAGAAGGGGTAATCATGCATGCGTCTAGAGTACTCTGAGACTGGAGTGCTGTGTAGTGTGGGTGGGGGGGGGCAGGGGGGGGGAGGTGGTATCACACTTCTTGTCTGTGAATACAGGATTGAGGCAATGGTGCCTCCATGCCCCATCCTTTTTCAACACTCTGTAATGCGACTGGGTATTGTGGGCAAAGTTGTAGATCAAAGTAGAATATCACTGGGGGGGGGGGTCTTGGTTTTGCGATGACTGCAGCATCTTGCTGAGTCGACTCGAGAGGTCCCTGGTGCATGGCTCTAGAGGCTGCTGCACCGGAGGCAATAGCTTTTGGGAATTGAGGTCTCCTGGCTCAGAGACCAGGTCCAGATGTTTGGTGGCTTACTAGAAGAACAGTATGCAGTCCCTGTTCAATGCGTGCGGTGAGGACATTGAGATCAATGAAAGTTTTACATAACTTTGTAGCGTCACACATGCCCTTAATGATGGCGGCGTCCGTTAGAAATTTTAACATGCGGAGTTGGCATAAGCCCAAGTGTTATGTACGTACATACTCAGCAGGAAGTATTTGCGTTGTCGTACCTGTACGGAGAACAAAGAAATCCGGATCTTCAAATCGCTTGTGATCCTCTGTCTTCTCTATGGTTAGTGATACATGACACTAAATAGCTGACTCAGGCGAATCGATGCCTTAGTAAATAAGGGTCTTCGATTGAGATCATGTCGGGTATTCGCTGGGATGATTACGTTTCAATCAAGCGATTGCACCGTGAACACTGACACCGATGCCTATTACCTGCTAGTCCCGTGTCAGCGCCAACTTCGGCCTATATGGTCATGTTGCACGCTACCCTGAAACCAATCCTTCCCATCGGATTGTTATCTAAAGAGACAGCAGGCGTGGGAAGAGGCCAAGGGGCGGACACAAGCTCCGTGGCTGGGGCAAAGTATATGATGCTTCTTGTCTAAAGTTTGCTTGATATGGGAAAGGGAGCCTGATGGGGACGCGCGCGAGGGTGATCCCCGGGAGTGGCGTTGTTAGGGTGGGCGAGGCTACGCGCCCCCCCGGCGTATGCCCCCAATGATTGATGATTGATATTGATGAGCGTGCTTGTAGGAGACGTAGCAATACATGAGATTTCTACATAAAATTGCTTAGCTCCTCACTGTTACTCCCAGGTCTTTTAGTGTACCTTTTGATATTCTCCTCTCTCAGCGAAGCCAGCATGGGGGTATGTTATTCTCAGTGGTATTGTGTTTAGTTATTTGCATTAATATCGCAATCCGAGGAACTTACCACGTGGTAGTAGGGTACGCCGTAGTGTTTCATTGAAAAGTATGAATATATATTATATCGTAATTTGGCGAGGTGTGTTTTTCTTATTGTAAAAATGAATTTTAAGCGCCGTGTGTTTTTTCCCACTTTCAACTTTTTTGTTTGCGCACTTCTTGCTATGCAAAAATGACTTTTTATATTTATGATGTAATAAAACACCATTATGCTTAAAGTGCGCATTTTGCATAGTAAGAATGCTCAAATGCAAAATGGAACGAGGTAAAATCGTCTTAGAATTCCCATTTTACATAGGAAATGCATCCAAGTGTGAGAAAAAAGATTTATGTTATACGGCGTACCCTAACCGGGTACCAAAATAGTTGGATTGTTGGTTTCGATGGGATGAAGGCAGACCAGGCGATGGCGCCCTACAACTATGGAAACTGCACCCAAGGTTGATCAGGGATGAGCATGTGTCAGTGACAGAGGAGCCACTGGAAGGTACTTTGGCCCTTTGTACCAGAGACCCTGTGCCAACCTGAGAGCCTTTGTTCACGTGTATCATGCTCTCTATTGATGTCTTCTGGTGACCCATACGACTCCCCCGACTCACTCACTGATCGTACTGTCCAGGTGACTCACTAGGGCCAACACGGGGTGAAAGGGTGGTACTCCACACCCATTTGAAAAGATGCTGGTACTCAGCTCTTTGTCTGGAGTCTCATGCGTGTTTGCACACAACGATTGCCCCTGCGCCACCATTATCACCAGCATCGACGGGCCTACCTCATCTGACACTGTCACTGTGGTCCCAGTGTGCTCTGCTGTCCAGCGTGAATGAGAGAGCGTATCAGACGCAGAGTTCAGCGGAGTGCCCAGGCTGTGTAGTATCTCACGGGAGTATGTCCGTGGAGGTGTATAATCCTGGGATCCACACATGTCCAATGACCATGCATGGTCACTCCTACCATTGGTCCAGGCTGTGAAGCGGGGCGTTTTCTCCCGTCGAGCTGCAGGAGATCAAGTGTGGCAAGGTGTCCCACTCTAGATGGCTCACCACACCCAGCGCTCGTGTATCACGGGACCAGAAAGCATGACTGACTGGATCAGAACTGAACACCTGGAATCCTAGTCCAATGTACTGCCCGTGGCAGGTGTAGCTTTCAAACTCTAACTACGGACATCAAGGTTACACCACAGACTCATAAGGAGGGGCGGCCCCCAGTAGCACATCCTCACCGGCGATCTCCGTGTTGATGAGGTCGCATCCTCAAGAAGGTCCAAACAGATGTGACCTGGCGACGTTAGGATGCACGCATGGAGCATGTGTGTTTCGCGACACTCAGAATTGTGTTCCTCCTCTCGCTGATAGGCGAAAGTCAGAGTGAGACGACCGAGCTCGCCGTGACTCAGATTTTGAACAAGCTGAGGGCTGGCGAGGAGTATGGGGCACACCACGTGGTAAGACCATCGCATCACGCCCAAGCTGACTTTCAGCCACCAGCTTGCAGCACCCTGATCAGCTGGCAGCCCTGCCAGGTGCACGCGCCGCATTCACTGTTCACTGTACCGGATCAGATCCAGGATATCCTGGTCAAGCCGTACGAAGGTTCCGGATTTCTTCTACTCCACACTCAGAGCACACGAAAGAGTCGTGAAGTCAGGTGACAGAGGCTGCCGGCCAGCAGTGGGGGCAGCATAAGAACATAAGAACATAAAATAAGGAAGCTACAAGAAGGCCGCGAGGCCTACACGTGGTAGTTCCTGTTCCGCAGGCCAAGACGGGTTTTCATCCGGGCTCGGGCCCACCACCGTGGGAGACCATGCCCTGCTTCAGGTCTAATGAGGCATGATGGACACGTTCTAGGCCAACGTCGAGGCTGTGACCTGTGATCTAGTGCCTGATGACTCAACTGGTCAGAAAGAGCTTATCACGCTAATCATTTGGAACTCATATTGTCATGATGCATACAGGAACCAACGGACCACTGCGTACTCATTTAAGCATTATTCGATAAGTTGTTGTGTATATAACAGTTGGCGGTTTGTGGTGCATAGTTAAGGAATTTGCTCATGACAACATGCAAACAGAAGCAGAAATAAAATCGTGTCGTATGAATTCCATTTTTACATGGAAAATTGGCATGCACAAAGTTGAGAAAAGATAAATTTTTGTTATACAGCAGTACCCTAACGGTAGGTCTCACCGCTACATTAGCTTCGTATTTTATTTGTTTCATATACAAGCAATGGTCGCCGACGGTCCCTTAAGTGTGTTCGCCAGCATCATTCCTGTTTCTGGGTTATGCAATTCTATCCTCCACCGAAATCGCCTCCTCTGTTCTATAAATACAAGACAGTTTCCTGTAAATAATTATGGATCGCATACTGCAAGTCTCTGCGATCCAGACTTATTATCAGACTAATAATGACTGTTGTTGCCTCTACTGTGCAGGGGTCGATATAGAGTTATCAACACTATAGACCTTGTATACTCATAACCTTGCTACTGTGCATTCCCTCATAAAAATCCACTTATTATTTCTTTGTTCATTTTGCTTTATTATCTCACTACATGTCCTGTGCTGTCCTCTTTTTTTCTCGTTCTTAAATTGATATTTTTTTAAGTAATTTTAAAGTGTCCCTAGTGTAGTATCTAGCACTGAGCCTTTTTATGATTTTTATGCACCTCTAATATACACCTTAGCCATTGATTTACTTGATATCTTCACGCTGTTCTCCCTCCTCGTTCTAGATACAGAGAGTGTGTTGAGCCCATCACTTATGTGTATGTCGTGTATAAGACACCTGTATCCCTCTGTCTGCGTTCATTTGATATCACGATGTGATTTTGCTTCTCATATTTCATTTAACAAAAAATCACTATTATCTATGTCACAGATGTTAGACATCAACTGAGATTGATAAGCATACAATTAACATTAAACTATGATATTAGTACTCAGAACTTAGGAACATTTCACCCATTCGATATTCATGAACACAACGGTGACAAGACGCAGGATTGGGCTAGTGACAACCTTATCATCAATCATTGTCGTGATGGAATGTGATGTTACAGTAACTGATGCCTGCCCATCTCCCCGCCACGATACCTACCCCCTGATGTCGCCCGTATCATACACGTCCCACACTTCACATACAGGGTTTAGGGGCAATCACCTCTATACAGTCATTTATCATGATATTTTTTGTGTGGAAAACTGTGGTTTACAAATGAGGGTGGTAAATTGATAGAATAGTACTCGTCGTGGGGTAGTTAGTGGCGGAGTCAATAGGGATCTTGAGGACATATACATAGCATCTTTTATGGTTGGGGATTAAAGGTGGATGTAGATAGTGGGTTAAGTAACAGGAACTAACACGTCTATTATAGGTCTCCCAGCTCATGCTGCTTCCTTATTTCTATATGTTCTTATTCAGACTAAGCATTTGTTCAAAAATCCCATACTACCTTATCTTGTTGATGAAAACTTATATATTTCCTACCTTTTTTGAAATCAATATGTATTAACTAATATATCTTCCTGTTTCCTCTTCTTCCGCTACAGTTTTTATAACTCAGTAGAAATCTGAGATAATGATAACACTTATTGCATACAATCCGTGAGAACCATATGTCCGGCCACTATATATATTATGAGTTGCCCGCCCAGGCCCTCAGTTTTGTCTATTAGCTGATCATTCACCCCAATACATGTGGGCAAACCAGTAGTTTTTAAGAGCAGTATACAAGGTGAACCATGTCGTCTATATCAGTAGTAGCGCCACTATGCCGTGAAATAACATCATACATCATCACCATAGCATACACCTACTTGTCATTTTTACACCTGATTTTTTAGGTGCATAATACAATATATATTTCAGCACTTGACATATGATTTAGACAAATTTATCTAGACTAATCTAGCAAACGCATAACTTAAAACCTAAATAATTAAGAACTGAAATCTTACTAGAGTAAGGCCTTCTATCAAGTGACCAGTTCTATAAATATCTTTGCCTCCCAATCATTCGAGGCTCCTGTTCTCTCTTCCTACCACCTGCTAGAAGGGCCTAAACTGACAGCTTCAGGCGATCGGCATGTGCACCGTATCATAACCTAACTATAACTTTAATGGCACTTATGCTCCTGAAACTGATGTGTGTTAAAGCGAAGGAGACCCTATCGCTTGAGATTTGATAGTGTTTAGCTGTCCCACAGGATGACGGGTGGCGTGTGGCTGACTTTGGTAAACACATCTCAGGTCCAGCAACCACGAAACCCACCAAATTCGTTTTTGTATCCTGTTCTGTCCTTAAGATAGGAAAGCACAGGCTCTCACAAGCCCGTCATAGTGTTCGTAATTTATAAATACTTAACCTAACCAACCACCACCCACGAGGCACCTTAAGCCTTGAAAGTACCTCGACGGCTCCGTCTAAGAGGTTGAGGGAGGCCGTTGTTTGTTACGCTTAAGGCGCCTGATTTGTCAGATTCTTTTCACGCGCTTTATTGGGTCATCGAGCATCTGTATATGCAGGTTTGTAGCGTGGTGCTCAAGATAAAGTTCTCACACACCAGCAAGGTTAGAGGATTTCCCTCATGGTTAAAACTCTTCCTAAATCCACCGACATAAAAGGATTGTGGTGTTACCTCGGCGCTCTAGTTTTATTGCTACGCCACTGTTCCAACAATTTATTCCGCATACTACCACAGCCAAAGCCTTTAGAATTTAAGCCTGATATAAAGGCTTGGTGACTCCGCACTCGTCATGGTCTGAATTACGTACCTGTCACGCCTGGCCGCACCATGAGGCATAACACACAGCCTTTCACGTCATTAATACACGCATCAAACTCATAGTAAAGAATACATGAGTCTCGCTAGATGATTATGTATTAATGTTATCACCTACAAAGGGGATCATCCCGGGAAGCGTAGATTCTTTAGTTAATCTTAGCATTCTTATATAGTCACTTATATAGGTGGAGTCCGTGATGTAAGATTACAGCACGGGTGTGTGTGTAAAAAACATGAAAAAACAGCAATATGTCTTCGATACTGTGATGACATATTAGTTAGCACTCCCTCGCTACATCTTCATCTCTCTCATACTCTCTCTCTCTCTCTCTATCTCTCTCTCTCTCGCTTCTCTCTCTCTCTCTCTCCATCCCTGCTAGAGTCGCTCCGCTCTTCTTACTGCTTCTCCTGCTCTCTTCTCTCTCTCTCTCTCTCTTCTCTCTCCTCTCTCTCTCTCTCTCTCTCTCTCTCTCTCTCTCTCTCTCTCTCTCTCTCTCGCTCTCATCACTGCCCAAGCTCATACTTACTGTTTAATGCTCTCATTACAAGGGTGTATTATGAGTGTGTGTGTGTGTGTGTGTGTGCAATTGCGTGTGTGTGTGTGTGTGTGTGTTTGTTTATGCGTGTGTGTGTGGGTGTGTGTGTGTGTGTTCATTCGTAATGTTAAACCTCGTAGTATAATCCACCACGTTCGTTATAATATAGTGGACGTGATCGATACAACACAACAAGTAGCTCTCTTCTTGCCACAATTATCGTCGGTGTATCGCATGGTTTACCAGAACGGTGTATAGCTGCGCGGGACTTGGAAACCGTGAAATCATCTTGTCTCCACTTGTGTATGAAGAATTAGCAATATATGTCATATTATCATGACTGCTTACTGATTCTCGTTGGACCAGGACAAGTGAACGGTACCTCTGATAATAAGCTGCACTATTAAGTGAGGTCTTGTCAGGACGCTTGTGTCACGCTAATCATATGATCAGCGGCGGCTTTCATGCATGTTTTTTTTAGTCGGGGCTGTGTGTGGTCGCTGTGCAGTTTATAACCTTCACGCCCCAGACCTTTCCTTTGTGCTATAGGACAATACTGCGTAATGGTTGTTAGTCATAAAACTTATGAAAAGTAACTGATATACGAACGATTAATCCAACAAGGTACTAAACGAAGTCATATCTATAAAGGACTTCTTATGTTTCCTACAACGCGTCTATGGTACTCAAATTACTGAAATGCTTATCTTGTGGTGTCTCAGGCGTTAAGCAAGGCCTTTCGTCCCTCTGAGGTGTCTGTTGTAGCATCAGGACCTTGTTCTGTATGCAGCGATACACCTCCTCCCCCGCAGCCGTCAGGTGATAACCACCGCCGTAAATACCATTAAAAGTTACTGCTGTAAACTCCCTTAACCGAGGAAAATAGCACGCTCAGTGCTGCTTTGGTTTAGCATTCTGTTTGTTTGCTCACTTCGTTCCATGAGTCAGTCGTGGGGCGGCGGGGGTGGGGATGGGGGGCAGCTATACTGTTGCGGGCAGATGTCTGGTGGAAGCATAGAGGTTGAAAGAAGCCAAAGAAGGGTGTGTTGAAGGACGCGGTAAAAGCTGAGACCATGACCATGATGTAACACGACAGAGAATGTTCCCAGTCTGTGGAGTATTCACAAGGCTGCGAATGAAGATAGTAGAGTAAATGACATAGCGTGTATATATCGGTATGTGTCAGAAACAATGTAGAGTAATGACTAGTACGTATACAGGTGGCGGGATGAAAACAGACATAATGGATGGGATAAGCCCAAATAGGATATTTTGCAACAACTCAATAGTGGGTGAATGTAAAATTGAATGCAGTAAAAAGTTGAAGAATAAAAAAAACAAAATAAAAACGCTCTATCGGACTATATTAGAAACCGTTGTAACCAATGCAGAAACACTTCTAATATCGAATAATAGGGGAAACACATCCTCCCAACCTTGACTTGCATCGTCCACATATCAGCCTCTCATTAATTCCGTGAAGATCTCGCGTCATTGTCAATCCGCGAGCTACTCTGTTTCTGTCCACGTAACCTAAGGTTGATCAAGTAATGTTCCCTCTCCTCCTCCGCCCGCTGCCATGTAAGAATCCTGCAAGTAATTAAGCCCACATACACTACAGGGTGGCACAAAGCCAGTTAAACCCCGGAGCCTTATACGTCGGGTTTCCTGGCCTTGTTTGCCTCGCACGCTCCCTGAGTGAGCAGTGAGTGGTCATGTTTGTGCGTTGTGTTTGCCCTTTGTCCTTGTGTTCGTTATCGACCACATTTCTAGATGATCCCTTTTTATATTTGTCCTTGCATAGCAACACTTCCCCATTTATCTGCTGCCGCGTCCTTCTCCTGTATTCCCGCATTTCCTTATCTTTGCTCTGCCTCATATGTCTTCCCGGGATAACTTGACGATACTTACCGTGAATTAGAACAAAAAACATAAGGAAGCTACAGATGCCGTGGAAACCTACACGTTGTATTTCCTGTAAGAAAATAGCTGACTAGACAATAGCTTGACTGTGCATGATCATGGCTGAATAAACTAACTAATAGGTGAGCTTTGAGCGAAATGGCTGCAATATTTATATGCTTTTATGTAAGTAAGTATACAACTAGTATGATCACCAACGTAACTATACATTTTCAACAAACTATAGATACCATAAAGTATAGTGATTTAAAAGAAACCCTGACTCTCTCTCTCAATGAATCGACTGATGTGCTGGAGTCAAGCCAAAGTTGCTACAGGGTCAGTCCATAATACTATATGTTACTATCTACTTAGTTACCAATATAATGACGCAAAGGAAGTTTTGAATACGTTTCCATGACGAACGTTCTATTTATTAGGGTTTGCTTGAGAGGAGCGTGTCCGTGGAGTGTGCGTATGTTCCAGATATTTCGGTGTGAAGAGAAACTGGAGTAAGGATTGATTTAAAGGCAAAAGTAGCGAGCTAAAAGTGAAGTGCATAGTAGGAGTTGTGTAGTAGTAAGCTTTATTTTACAAATAGAAATTATAATATGATATTAATATGAATTCCATACACGCTGTGTGTCAAAAGAGAGATTTTTGTTGCTTTATTTAATGAAATGATACTAAGTACTTTTACCCAGTGGTTAGTGATGTCTCTATTTTGTTACGTAGATGAATGAACAGTCCCGGCTTCTTTCAACACGTGTGCCTACAATATCGGGTCAGATACAGCCAGTCTTTTTGCGTTTTTCAAGTGTTTTGCAAAATTTGGTCTAAAAACGGTGCAGTGGTAATTTTGGACTCAGTCGATTATTTGCCGCCCTAATGTGCATTCATAGTTAAAAGGAATATGTAATGGCATATAGTCATAGCTCTCGTATTCATAACGCTACAGCACACCATTGGGTTCGTTGGATAGTGAGTGGCGGAGGTACTCATCAATGTAAGAGGAAAGTGAGTGCGGGTAAAAGTATTCAGCAAGTGCGAGAGGAAACGTGATTTGTGGGGGAAGTAGCCAGCAATGTAAGGGAAAGTGAGTGGGGAAGTACTCATCAATTGATAAAGAGGAAAGTGAGAGGGAAGTACTCATCAATGTAAGCGGGAAATGAGAGAGAACCGCTGTTATTGACATCAGGTCTTAATTATAGTGGATATATATTAGATGAGACCACGAGTCCGACAGGCTAAGTGTCTCACTCCCCTATTAAGCCTCCGTGAACACCACGTAAGATACAGTCGACATAGTGACCCTTGTAAGTCAACTATAGAATTTCATGGTACTAATTTAGCTCTTGCAGTAGCATTCCCGCAGCTTCTTCATGGGTTGACTGACCACTTAAAAATTCACCGCTATCAGAGGGTTTGAACTTTGACCTGCGCATGGGGCTTTTGGACGCCGGCGTCTGTGTTACTACCACATACCCTTAGGTAGAACCATGCTCATTTGACCCATCGCCACATAGTCACCGTCAGGTCAGTGATGATTGTGGAATATGATATTAAAGAGATGGATGAAAATGCCTTTCTAAGCCAACCCTCACAATCTATCACACATGGCATTGGAACAATAAATGAAGCAGGGGATAGATATTTGAAGCAGGCGCTCTTCAAGGCGCCTCCCTAAGGCCCCGTTGTTATTCCTGAACGTAAATATTATATCAGAAGAAGCACCGCGTCGAGCGAGCCCGAGTGTACCGCCTCACATCATGACTATACTTCTCCCTGGAACCCCTTTGTTTGGCTTTCTGTCTTACAATCTGACTGATATTTGGATGCAGGACAGGGAGACTAACGGTTCTTCTATATATCCAGTTTGTATTTAATGATAGTTAATCCATATTATCATACACATAGGCATAGATTTTAAGCATGAGACCTTAAGATAGAATGGAATTTTTTTGCCGTCTCGTTAAAAGAAATATACTATAGGTTATGTCAGTTCTATAAGACCAGTGGTGTGTGGTTGCACAGGGAAAGATACACATAATCTAAGAGAAAATATTATATGAAGTCAGTATGTCTATAGTGTCTCGGGTCTATACAATATTTTTTTGTCCTGCAGTATCAAGAAAGGGGGTCATGCTAACTTGGGATATCTCTAGAATGTGACAATAATAATAGTTTCTGATAGATAAGTGTATAAATAACTAGATATAACTGTGGAATAGATAATAATTTTGAGATTGCAAATGTAATAAAAAGAGATACCTATATATATAGTTTTTTAAAAACTACATAATAGCATAGTATCAGTCTCTTCGCCAACGCTCTCTTTCACTGACAGGACTATTACCTCATCAATTATCGTGCTGCGACTGAGAGTAAGGCACTCATCCTACACTACTACTAATACTACTACTAGTTCTACTACTACTACTACTACTACTACTACTACACTACTACTACTACTACTACTACTACATACTACTACACGACGACGACGACGACCGAGTACCACCACCACAACAACAACAACAACAACAACAACAACACCAACAACAACAACAAACACCCACACCACCCTCCAAAAAAAAAAAATCCACCACCTCATCCAAACGCACGACACCCTACCACCTACCACCCACCACCCACACACCTACCAACAACACAACAACAACTACTCAACCAACAACAACAAGAACACAAGCAACAACAACACAACTACTAAATATACTACTACTACTACTATACTACGACTACTACTACTACTTACTACTACTCATCGACTACTACTACTAATATACTACTTTTTTTTATTTTTTTTTTATTTTTTTTTTTTTATATACTACTCTACCTACAAGATACCTCCACCGCTTGTTTATTTGAGGATTCCATTAACTGGTGTGTGCGTGGGTCGCCCCAACTCTGATCGCTACTGACTGTGGCATCCACCATTAGCTACTACTACTTATCACTACTTACTCTCCTCTCTCCGTCATCTTACACTAATATGCCGCTCTCCACTACAGTGGCCTGGTAGTTCAGGCCGTCTAAATCGATGGGGTTGTGGGGTCGGAGTTACAATCTAGTACCCCTGAGACATAATAAGGGCAGACCTGAGGGCAGGGAGAAGGAGAGACGGCACCTCATCCAGGCGAACAACGTGGCTCCTTGGCTGGTGCTTCTTTTCTGCCATACAATCTGCTATTCTTGATAGAAGCACGTTGGCCTTGGAGCTCCATCCTCGCCCTACTAGTGAAAACCATGGGTGTGAAGGGGGGACCGGGGGTTCTACATTTCGGATCCTATCTCCATAAACTCCTGTTTTTCCGTTCATTTCTTTGGTGAGTCCAACTCCAGTGGGATCCTCTGGTAGTCAGGCCGGCCCTTGATCGAAGTTCTGATGTCCATGAACGCTCTCTTCTCTCTTGGTCCAGAAACCACGAGCACTTCATCCACTCGGGCCTCGTTTTGTGGGTGTTGGCCGTCCTGTAACTGCACGTGTATCGCCATTCAGGGGGGAGGAGGAGTTGGTTCGGTTGGTGACGTCGCGGGCATACCTCCCTGAGCATGCTGGCCGTCAAATCTCTCACCTCATCGTGTCTGATGCACACGAATCCCACCCTTTTTACATGTCATTGTTGGTCGACGCTTGTTTGGATACTCCACATACACAGGTATTGGGTATCCCCTCCACTGGCCAGCCATCCTCAGAGCAACGGCAATCTACGAATTCCTTGTTTGTTGAGGCTACTGACAGTCCTTTCGCTCTGATAGTCAAGCATGAGAGCCATTGACGATCCCGTTTTCTGTGTACTGTGAATTTTCTTCACTGTTTCGATGGTCATGACGTCTTTTAGGTGTTGCAATCTTTCCACTTGCTTTCTGTCTGTTTCTAGACTGGTTTTCTTTTGTCTCCGAAGACCGCATTCTGGTCATTTCTCCCTTTGCGTCCTGAGCTATGATTTTTTCGGGTGAGGACCTGGTGCGGTGGATGGAGTCTCGGTTTCGTCCTCAGCCATCTTGTCAGGGGACGTGATCCCATCCCACCCGTCTTGGTGGAAAGTGACAGCAGCTCCCTCACGTCCATTTCCTATGATGAACTTTGTTTTTTTAACAGTGCTGGTAGGAAGGTTTTTCCTGATGGATTCTCCACGGTCCCCTTGAGGAATGGCTGATGCCTGGTGGTGCGCGTGACTAAGATCCATCGATGTTGTAGGTCCAGGTGGTGAATGCTGAGTAGCTGCGTGTTGGTTTTTTCTGCCTTGGCTATGTCGGACAAGACGCCCACCCTTTCACCCATCTGAATACTCTCTCTGCCTCCACTATTTCTGCTTGAACTCCGATTGTATCTCCAACCACTGCCTTCCCAAATGCCGCTGCCCGTCCTTTGTCACAGTGCTCCGCTGTCCCTGAAAAGTCGCATTCCAATTTCATATGTTCGGGTTTTACGATGAGGATTGACTTGGTGGCGTTGGTGTGTACTCCTATAGTAGGTCCGTTGTCTTCTTCACAGATCCCACCACTTTCTTAATCTGAGATTTTTCCCGCCCTTTAGGTCCTCCACATATGTCCACTTGCTTCACCTGTGTCTTTCATATGAGATCTCCTCTTGAAGGCACTGTAGGCCAATGGCGTTACATTGCCATGCTACCTGGTCACCTTGGTGTTGTTCCCTCCCTTGATTTCAAAGATTTTAACAATGCTATTTTTTCTATTGTCTTTATAACATGTCTGAGGTTTCCTCTGTATGTGTTTTCCACAGTATTTCGCGAGTGGGGCATCTCATTCGAATGTTGTGGAGCATTGTCGTTCTGGGGGGTTATTGTGTTAGAAGGCATTTTGTATAAGCTCCACTAATAGCACCTCTTCACAATCTTCCTGACCAAAGCATCTCCTCCATGGCGTGGATGGGCCGCCTTCCCACCTGCCTGCCTTGTCCACACACCTGTAGGTTCCCGTGCCCGCTCTTCTTACATCCTCCTTCACCACCGCCATGATGCATTTCCCTATAGTCCGGCGGAGGACTTCCCTCAACGCAGATAGGTACACACTGCACCCTGGCTTCTTGTCAAGGGGTGATAGGCGGCAAGCAGTCAGTGGGCGCAACATGTCGGTACCATATATGGTGGCGGCCAGTTTTCTCGCAGTTGTTGCTAGGCCGCTGCACAGTCACCAAGCGGCCCTGCCCCATTGAGTGCTGCTCAGCAGGCGATTGCCACCCTCTTGGCAATCCATGCCTGAGGGACCCCCGCTGCCTTGTTGTCCTGGAGAGCTTTTTTCCACCACCAGCTCTCCTGTAATCATCTCATAATGACACTGTTTGAGATTTGAGAGGTCCCTGCTGTCTTAGTCCTTCCAAATTGCTGGGTTGGGGATGCTTTTTCCTCCAGCAATTTGATATGTTTCCTCGGTGAGTGGCAACACACCGGGGGGGGGGGGGGGGCCGGGGTCCGTTCTGATCTTCATCCAGAGACTCGGATGTGCGTATGACACGTTGCCTTGTCTCCTCTTATCCGCAAAGCCCGTTCCTTTATAATCGTTGTTTTTTTTGGGGGGGGTAAGTCTTGGCAGTCTTTTCTGTAGACTCGCCGCTTCCTCAAGGAGCTCTCGAGTTTATTTTTTTCCAAAGTTCCACTCTTCTTGTATAGTGCTTTCACCTTGTTGTTGTGTCTTGACATGTTTATGTGTCTTCTGGAGGAAGAGTTAGGAAAAAGGAAGAGGACTTTCAGTGCATATGTGCAAAGGGCGTTTCTAAGTCGTATTTCGTTTTATAAGCACCCCATTACTTTGATTAGTTTTGGTCATGGCTGTACATTTTGGTGCTCAAAATGGTTATTTGGCAGACCACCCCATTATCTCAAGGTAGTGTTATCTACCCATCTTTTTGTTCTTCTTCCGTTTAACCTTTCCAGAAGATTTCCCTCTCTCATTTTCCTCCACATCAATGTTCGGTTGGGGTCATCATGTGGCGGTGGTGGCGTGCGCGTGGACGATACCGGGTTAGTGCTATCGGGCTTTCTGGCATTTCATTGGTCCCTCTGTCTTGCCATCTTGTTGATCTTCTTACCTGAGCTCCTGGTTTCGCCCGCCTCCTCTTCTTCCCTCTCCCTGCCCTGTTCCCATCCTGCTGGGTTTTTTGAGCACTCATTTTCCGTTACTACAGTTTGACACACCTTCTCTTAACTTAGCAACATTTACAATTATACACATTTGTGTTCCCGCCTCGTACATACACAGCATCGTCTTGGAGTTTGAGAGCTTGAACATTTTAAAATATGCTTCCATGTTTTTCTGTCATTTTATTATTAACACGAATGCTAAGTCGAGGCGAGAGAGAGAGAGAGCGAGAGAGAGAGAAGAGAGGAGTAGAGAGAGAAGAGAGAGAGAAGAGAGCAGAGAGAGAGTGAGAGAGAGGAGAGAGAGAGAAAGAGAGGAGAGAGAGAGAGAGAGAGAGAATGAGAATGAGACTGAGAATAGAATGAGAATGAAAATGTAAATGAAAATGAAAATGAAAATGAAAACGAAAAGAACAGACGAGAACGGAGAACCGAGAACGAGAACGAGAGGAGAGGGAGAGGAGAGGGAGAGGAGGAGGATGGGAAGGGGAGGGGGAGGGGCAGGGTACGGAAAGAAATGACATTTGAGGAAGTAGAAAGGGCGGGAAAGAGAGATGGGGGGAGGGACGGAGAAGGAGGGGAGAGTAGGGGAGAGGGAGAGAGTGATACAAGAGAGAGAGATAGAAATAGACAAGAGAGACGCAATGTTATTTGTAGAAACACGTATATTCCAATTTGGGAAGCAACACATATTTATGTGATAAATAATATCACAACATCAATACATCAGCAATAAGTAACAAATATCCCACCTCTAGTATGCCATAACTTATGACACTAGTTTTTTGTTTTGCGTAGTACAGTAGTAGTTTTAGTGTACTAGCTATATTGAATTCAATTTCTGAATATGACGTTATAATATTCTTGTGATACCAATTTTACTCACTGCACAAATAAGTAACTGATACAATGAATAAACATTATATATATAAGAGGTATATTGAATTCTGTATTCGTTTAATTTGCGAGGATATCCACTTTGACACACTGCTTGAAATAATAACTGGTACAACTCATAACATCAACAACAATATCAGCAATAATAAGAACAATTGTCCCCAATGATAACATAATATGATCACAGTTTGGTTTTGTAGTAATATAGTGTGTTTAATGTTAAAGTTATATTGAACTCAATTTTGTATTGATATTTAACTAGACATTCTTGCGTTTCATGTTTTAAATAGAAAATTATTATTATTATTATTCACTATTAATAGGTACCACGTGGTGTGGAATGCTCAGTTCGATATTAACATCTTCAAATGCTGTATTTACTAGCTCTCTTCTAACCATCTCAACATTGATACAATAATGAGTGTTGCCTACAAGTGATCGTGGATGCACCAAGATACATTCGTCCTCTCACAGACTGATTTCCATCCATAGGCTTTCATGCTCTTTCATGAGCTTTACAGGGAGAGAAAGAGTAGAGAGGAGAGAGAAGAGAGTAGAGGAGGAGAGACGAGAAGAGAGGAGAGAGTAGTAGAGTAGCTTAGAGAGATATGAGAGAGAGAGAGGAGAGAGAGGAGAGAGAGAGAGAGAGAGAGAGAAGAGATAGAGAGGGGGATAATAGATAGAGAGATCTATATTATATATAATATTATAATATATATAGGATATGAGAGAGAGAGAGAAGAGAGACGAGAGAGAGAGAGAGAGAGAATCGAGAGGTCAGAGAGAGAGAGAGAGAGAGTAGAGAATAGAGATAGAGACTGAGAGGAGAGACATGAGGAGCGAGAGAGAGACAGTGTAGAGTGCGATACAGATGGCGATGAGAGAGTAGAGAGAAGAGAGAGAGAGAGAGAGAGAAGAGAGAGAGAGATGATTAGAGAGAGAGAGAGAGACGAGTAGAGAGAGAGAGAGACGAAGCGAGAGAAGCGAAGACAAGTAGAGAAGAGAGAGAGAGCGAGAGAGAGAGGGAGAGAGTTGGGAGAGGGGGATAGATAGAGTAGATCTATATATATATATATATATATATATATTATATATATAATATTATACTCTATATAGAGATAGAGAGAGAGAGATAGAGAGAGGGAGAGAGAGAGAGAGAGGAGAGAGAGAGAGAGAGAGAGAGAGAGAGAGAGAGAGAGAGAGAGAGAGAGAGTGCTAGGGTCAAGAGTAGAGAGATCTGTATTTATATTATATTATATATATTTATAACAAGAGAGAGAGTGTAGAAAGTAGACAGAGAAGTGACACTAGAGAGAGAGAGAGAGAGAGAGAGTAAGAGAGCGATGAGAGACTCAGAGAGAGAGAGAGAGAGAGTAGAGGAGAGAGAGAGAGAGAGAGAGAGAAGAGGAAACTTTATGACCTGACCGCTGACCCGCTGTATTTTGGTACCCGCCGCGACTGATGATGTCCGCCTCTCCTCTCTCTCGCGACACAACACTCACTATCTCCGACTCACTAAAACATTAGATGCATACTTTTCCTCTGAATCAATGCTGTATTAACACGAACACATATCATTGTTTTTCTCCTCAAATTCACTGTTCACTGTGTCTATTTCATACAGATCCACACTGATTTTACGCGTCAATACTACCATTTATCACCGGAGCCACCCACAGCAACGTACTACTACTACTACTAACTTCCACCACCACCTCTTACACCATTCACACGTCCTTTAACCTCATAATGGTAGTCGGAAGAATAAGCGTCACGTAGCTGTGCTAGGGAAGGGTGTAGGAGGGAATGTAGATGTTAGCATGGCTACCCATAGCGCCTGACCAGCTCCATCCTGTACCCCTTAGAGGCTTAGACACACCGTACTGCAAATGGTTTTATTGATCTGTAGGTCGATGATGCCTATAGCGTACTCCACTAACAGACTGTGACCCAGGTATCCACGAACGAGTCTGTGCGAGAGTGAAAGAGAATGTCGTAGAAGGTAATTTACTTGGAGGGATATCTGTTAGGATGTTTAGTGTGGTTTTCCGACAAGACTGGGAATTATACTTTTGGTCTGTTTCAAGTTCTCAGTGCCCATTTTCCTTTTTTTACCTCACCCTACGCTGTTCTTCTTTATCTCACGCCTACCGTCTGTTCCTTCTATCTCACCTACCGCTGTTCCTTCTTACCTCACCCTACCGTTGTTCCTTTACCCTCACCCTACCCCTGTCCTCTAACCTCACCCTACCCCTGTTCCTCTTACCTCACCTTACCCATGTTCCTTTCCTTCCCCACCACACCCTACCCCCTGTCCTTATACCCACCACACACTACTATGTTATATGTATTATACTATGTTGCTACACAGTTTAAACCATGTTGAATTTGGTGTTGAAAATTTTAAGAAGTTTACAATTTCCATTTGATTCTCCTAGTTGGATTCGTACATACCCCTGCCTGTATGTTGTTATTTTTTTGTATAATTTGTTATCTGGAGGGCCATAATCTAGGTTCCTATATTTCTAAATTTTATTAATTCTTTGCTTTTTAATTATATATAACGTTTATACATTAACGTACCACAGTGTACCACACCCAAAAACCTGTTTATGAACCTCCCTGATGAGTGTGTCAATCTCCTTGACACACTCTTCTATGTTGATGAAGACAGCCATGATACAGGTAATGTAGGTCGTGATATATTAAAAAATATGTATAACTCCTTAGACATTGTTGACATATGCAACTACCATGACCTCACCTCATATAAGACAGTAAGTCCCAAAAATTGCTTAGATTACTTTAATATTTTACAAGTAAATACCCGCTCTTTAAACATAAACTATGATCAACTGATTTCCCTTCTTAAATCCCTTCCCAAACTTCCTGATATTTTGTGTATTAGTGAAACCTGGCTGAAACCAAACAATGTCCACCTACACGAAATAGAAGGTTTCAATTTCTATCATGTACATAGGCCCGATGGTTCCCAAGGTCGCGGTGCAGCAATTTATGCAAACTGTAATATTCGAGTGTACTACTAAGCGAATACTGTAAATGTGATGATAACATAGAACTATGTACAGTTAAAATTACATTCGACAAGCACTTCCTACACATATCATCCCCTATACCGTCCCCAATGTAAATAAAAATAATATCAATTAATTTAATGCCATCATGGATACCTACTATCACAAAGCCCCCTTCATTAATAACCGAACCATTATTTCCCGGTGACTTCAACTTTAATTTATTGGAACACGAATCACACTCCCCTACTAACAATTTCCTAGTCACAATCAATCAACCTTGGGGGCATACGCCGGGGGGCGCGTCGCCTCGCCCACCTACGACGCCACTCCCCGGGGGGTCACCACGCGCGAGTTCCCATGCAGGCTCCTTTCCCATACCAAGAGCTCTCGACAAGAAACATCAACTTGCCCCAGCCAGGGAGCCTTGTGAGCGCCCCCTTGGCCACCTCCACGCGGATTGTCTCCTACAGATAAAAACCCGATGGGAAGGACGGTTTCAGGGTAGCGGGGACACATGCCCATATAGCCGAAGTTGGCGCTGACGGACTATGCAGGTAATAGGCCTCGATTCAGTCTCACGGTGCAAAACGCTGATTTGACACGTAATCATCCCAGCGATACCCCATGATTTTGCGAAGACACTTATTACCAAAGGCATTGATTCGTCTCTTCAAGTCAAATATTTAGGTCCATGTCTCACAACCATAGAGTAAGACAGGGATCACAAGCGATTTGAAGATCCGGATCTTTGTCCCCTGCACAGGGACCGACAACGCCAAATACTCCCGCTGAGCGAGTCCATAACACCCTGGGCTATGCCCAATCCGCCGTAAGACTTCTTGACGTGACCCGCCGTCATTATGGACGGCGGGTCGGTTATTTACTACCAAGGTATGTAAAACTTTCCAAGATCTCAATGTCCGCGCCACACGCATGAAAAGACTGTACTGCTTCATCTAGTAAGTCTCCAAAAAACCTGGACCTTGGTCTTGAGCCAGGAGACCTCAAGTCCCAAAGGCTTTGCCTCCCCGTGCAGCGCCTCGAGAGCCATCACCAGGAACCTCCAGCGACTCGGCAAAGATTACGCATCATCGGGAAAAACAAGATCAGTGATCTTGGTGTTGCCAACGGATGCTCCACAATCACTTTGATCGACAACCTTTTTCCCAAAACCCAGTCCATACAAGCGTTTAAAAATGATGGGGCAAGGGACGCACCCTTGCCTCACTCCTGTATTCACAGGAAAGAAGCCGGATACACCTGCCCCACACTTCACAGCACTCTCAGTCCCAGAATACAGACCAGTTATCCAAACCAATAGTCCTTGCAGGAATCCCCCGAAGTCGCAGAAGATCCCAGAGTGACTCACGATGCACTGAGTCAAACGCCTTCCTGAGATCAACATAGGCTGCAAGCATCCCTGTCGAAAACTCACGTCGGGGTTCCAAACCCGGGCACGAAGCGCTAGGTTTACGGTCCGTTGTGACTTACTAAGCGTGAAACCCGACTGCGAGGTTCTGATGCTTCACCAGATGGCTGCGAATCCGTGTCAGCAATAGAGGGCAAGTACCTTGCCTGGTACGCTGAGCAGTGTAATACACGGTAATTGTTGCAGCCCTGACGGTCCCCTTTCCCTTTCCAGATAGGGACGACCAGCCCCCTTTTCCAGTCAGGAGGAATGGTACCTGATTGCCACACGGCAGTCAGGACAGCATGCAACCCGGGATCATGGCCTCACCCCCAGCTTTGAGGAGCTCCGCACTGATATTACAACACCAGCTGCCTTTCCACCCTCAACTTTGCTAAAAGCCTCTCTCACTTCGTCAAGAGAGGGTGCTCTTTCGTCAATAGGAGGATCGGCATTTCCCCTGCCTGTAAACCCAGTGGTGTGGGAAACTGCTCAGTTTGGTGGGTCCACTTGAACAAACTGCCCAAAGTACTCACCCAACGAGCCATCTGCCCATCCATGTCCGACACGAGGCGCCCATCTGCTGTTCAAATAGCACTCGCCCGAGAAGGAGATTTGGAACGGAGCTTCTCAGGGGTCGGTAGGGGGTCGGAGGTCATTAGCGTTCAAATGACCCTCGACATCCTCAGCGAGAATCACAATGCAGTCCTTCAAATTTTTTCCCCCCTATATCCCGCTCAACAAGATTTCCTGACAGTAACTCCACAGCCTCACCTTCCCTTTTGGACACCCTATGGGCACATTTTACATTACCCTCTACCCCCGGCATTTTATCACTTTCCCCTAAGCGACCACCTCCCTGTTTCTAAACATCCCAATTCTAGGGAAGCCTTGTACGAAACACAAAATATCCTTTTGGCTAAAAAAAAGATCAAAATCGTTCAAAATTTAAAAACTAAGATCACAGGCATTAATTGGAATTCCATACTAATCAGTAATGATACAGATGTAAATGTAATATATTTTTAGACAAGGTACATAAACATTTACTATCTTTTTTTCCTAAAATATCTAAATAAATTTCAATTAAAAGACTCCAAAAACCATGGATAACGCAAGGAATAATAAAATGTATACAACACAAACTCACCTTGTACAAATCATATAAGCTAGGAATGATAAATTTCGATGTATACATAAAATACAGAAACTATCTTACTAACCTAATTAAACAAGTCAAAGCAAACTATTACTTATAAAGATTCGCAAGTTTCAGACTAAATGCTAAGAAGATCTGGGAAACAATAAATGAACTAGGAAACACCAAAACAAATCCCAAAACAACAGCCAACTCCATAAATATCAATAACCAAATTATTCATAACTCACACGATATTTCATGTGCATTCAATAAGTATTTCTCACAAATAGCCACAAAGCTTGCAAATGATCTGCCTCCCACACAAACATCTCACAATTCTTATCTCCGAGGAAACTACCCTAATGCTTTGGTAATACCCATAGGAACTAACAATGACATCACTCAAGTAATAACTTCCCAAAAAAATAAGAAAGGACACATCGATGACGTATCAGTAGAAATAATAAAAGAAAACAAAGAAATGTTTGCCAAACCCCTTACAATACTGTTTAACCAATCTATTAGGACTGATGTTTTTCCCAACAAACTCAAGCTGGCTAAAGTAATTCCAATCCACAAATCTATCTGGAAACAAAACTGATTTGTCCAACTATCGACCTATTTCTATCTTACCTGTTTCTTAATTTTTTTTGAATTATTAATGAAAAAACACCTATTGATATTCTTAAGTGAAATGAACATACTAAATGATAAGGAATTTGGATTTACACCAGGTTTTAATACCTTTGATGCCATCAATACCTACACATCTGCTCTATACACAGCACTAAATAACAACAAATCTATCATTTCAATCTTAATTGATTTTCGAAAAGCATTTGACACTGTTCAACCCAATATTTTACTGGAACAAATGTATCACTATGGAATTCGTGACTGTATTCATGACTGGTTGAACTCATACCTAAGTAATAGGACCCAATATACAGTCTTCAACAATATATCTTCCCCCACCAAATCAGTCCATCTAGGAGTACCTCAAGGCAGTATACCGGGACCTATTCTGTTTCTATTATACATCATTGACATATGTAACATATCTGAGCCACTAAATACCATATTATTTGCCGATGATTCTACGCTTTACAAAATTGGTGACAAACCCACAGAACTAATCAATAGAGCAAATATAGATCTAGCTATATTCTCGGAGTGGTGTTTGGATAGCCGCCTAACTATAAATACAGCCAAGACATATTTCATGTTATCTACAAATACCACTACCAGATACCAACCATTACCAAATCTAAAAATCATAAATGACGACATTACTCAAGTATACAAGATAAAGTTCCTTGGATTAATCTTTGACAAAAGTATAAATTTTAAACATCATCTCTCCAATCAATGTTTAAAATTATCAAGATTAATTCCACTTCTTCTCAAAGTCAAACCCTTCGCCCCAGTTGAAGTTCTTAAATGCATGTATTATGCTCACATTTATCCCCATCTCAATTATTGCAATCTCATTTGGTCCACCACTAAGGGGAGGCGGTAGCAGAGTGGTTAGCGTCTCCGACTGGCGTTCTCGGTGACCCGAGTTCGATCCCCGAAGAAATCCAAAACCTTTCTGCACCGTCGAGTGGCCTAAGAACACCCACATGTCCTGCCCATCAACTCTACCTTCGATTGCGAGTGCATCGGAGGACACAGGGGGGCGGCATGAGCCTCTAATCACAGGCGTCACTATAAGAATCCTGCCTGCGCCACCACGGGCGAGGGCCAACCATCACAGCAGCCCTCAAGTGAGCCTCCAGAGCCTACCACCCGATCCCTGGGTCACCACTGCCTACAGGCGCTATAGGCACAAAATGTAAATTATCCCTGTCATTTAAACCATCTAAATGTACTCCATAAAAAAGTCATCAGAATAATGACCGACGGTGACTACTGCGAGCACACTCCTCCATTATTTAAATCCTTAAATATTTTAATCTAAATAATTTATCAAAATTAAATATTGCATCTTTTATGTACAAACAAACAGCGTCTAACTACAATAATGATCAACTACTCCACAATTACCAAACCCGTAACCAACGCTCCATGTCCATACCTAGTCATAGACTAACCCTATACAAACATTCCCTAATGTACCAAGGTCCCAAGGTATGGAATGATATCCCTGTACATATCAAACATTCACCTAGCTTAAGCTCTTTTAAACATACATTCAAGAAGCATTTATTGTCATTATACTAGCTCTGTGTACTATTACACTGGTCAACACGATATTTCTGGCAAAAGGTTTTAAAACAAATTCTAACTGAATTTGGGCTGCTGATTACGAATATGAACTCAATTTTTGTCTATCACATCAGGATTTCGCGATATAGCATTTTTCAATTTTTGATGAAAATGACTCATCAGCCTATATATCGAAGGTTTCAAGATAAAAACACGTGATTTTTAGTAATACATTTTGTATATTCTTAATCAAGGAATTACAAAGATTACGAAGTCCATGTACAAGTAAATCAAATATAGTGACAGAATTGAAATAGAAAATATAAACAATACATATATATGGTGCACAGATCAATGGCAAGTAGCAGTTATGTGAATTTTTTTTTCTTGGCTGATCTCTGATGTACAGCTTCTGGGTTGTCTCTCATCAAGCTCCAGCAATAATCCGCCATCATATGTGAGTCCCACCGGCCTTGATACCGTTCTTCCATTTTTTTTAATGTCCTGATGAAAACGCTCCCTTGTTCCTCGCTCACATCCCCAAGGTTCTCCGGAAACTTGTCCAAATGGCTGTGTAAATAGTGAACCTTGATACTCATTCTACATCCAAGATCTCGCAGGCTCATTAGTAGCTCATCCACAATCTCTTCATAGTTGTCTGCTTTCTTATTTACTAGAAAATTCTTCACCACATTACAAAATGCATTCCAAGCTCTTTCTTCTGTCTCATTCATTGATGTGATAAAATTTGGATCTCTCATTAGTGTTCTTATTTGAGGTCCATCAAATATTCCAGCCTTTTTCTTCTCTTCACTAAGACCAGGAAAAGTTGAACATATATAGCTGAAGCATTCTCCACTGTGATCAAGAGCTTGACAAAACTGCTTCATCAATCCAAGTTTTATGTGCAAGGGAGGAAAGACAATCTTCTTCCTATCCACTAGAGGATCATTGATGACATTCTTATCGCCAGATGCCAAACTCTGTCGCTGAGGCCATTCTTTTTTCACCCAATGC
The DNA here is from genome assembly GCA_016584305.1 of Chionoecetes opilio. NCBI lineage: Eukaryota > Metazoa > Arthropoda > Malacostraca > Decapoda > Majidae > Chionoecetes > Chionoecetes opilio. The sequence goes on along the minus strand of JACEEZ010019903.1, from coordinate 21,244 downwards.
TCTGCTGTAGCTCTACTGTCCCAGTAACACAGAAAACAGGGGTATTTTGTGTACCCTCCTTGCTGACCTAAAAGAAAGTTAACCATTTTCAAATCGACACAAATTAACCACCCATGAACATGATATTGCAACCTCTCTAGGACAATCTTGATGTTGTTATATTCTTCTTTAAGTTTTACAGAATGACCTATTGGTACAGAGCCATACTTATTTCCATTGTGTAACAGAACACATTTCAAACTTCTTTTGGAACTGTCAATAAAAAGCCTCCAATCCCTTGAATCATATGCTAGCAGTCCCATAAAAAGAAGTAGCCCTTCTACATCAGTACAATAGACAAGCTGGCCATCTGAATGGAAGTACTTACGCAGTTCTGCTTCCCTGTTACGATAAAATGAGACACCTGTGCCGGGTTTCAGCATTCGATTCTCTTGCAGTCTTGAAGACAACAGTTCAGCAGACTCTTTTGGTAGATAAAGATCTCTAACCAAATCATTCAAAGCAGACTGAGTAAACAGAATTGGTTTGTCACAATCTTCATCAGATGGCTGAAAAATATCTGTAGTGTCTTCTTCATCATGGGAGCAGGTGAACAGAGATCTGTTTCATCATTTTTTTGAAGCTCAGTAAATATTGGTACAGGTATTTCTTCACTATGGGTAACTGGTCGAATAGCTGAAGGGATACTTGGGTATTGCAAATATTTCTTGTTTTTCTTATTGAAACCTTTTACATTGACAAGGCAGAAATAGCAGTCATCTAAATGATTGCTTGGTTCTCTCCAAACCATAGGCACTCCAAAATTAAGTTTAGCCTTCTTTCCTTGAGACCATGATCTCAAAGTCTCAACACAGGTTTTGCACACTTTGTGAGGAGCCCAATGCTTGTCTTGGTCTCCAAGTGGTACTTTGAAGTACGCAAAATACACGCTCTTAACAAAGTCAGTAATGTTGCGCCTCTGAGTCTTCAAAGTAAAGCTTCCACAGATGTAGCAAAATATATTTGGATCATTTGAGCACTTTCTTCTGTGAGATGTAGAGGCCATTGTTAGAGCAGCAACACCAACTGCGGACAAATAAAAGAAAAAGAGTTGTTAGCTACCTGAGTTGTTCCTTGAATTTGCTACCCAACCACCTACACCTTAGGCATTGTTTCACAAAAAAGAAACAACAGGAGAAATACAATAAATAACTCAATTCAATGTAAAATTCAATAATAAAACACTACCTGCGGACGATTGCTGTGCAAGTTGAAATGTGTTTGTTTACTTTCGTATCATAAAGAATGGGAATGTTATGCATATTCAAAGAAAACGAAGATATTCTCCAGTTTATTGGGAGACTGAATTAAAAATAAACCATATAATCCGGCCCTTTTGCTACACTACTCAATAGAAGGATAAATTTTTTCTTGAAATTCATGAAAATGGAATATATACCTATAGCGCAAAAACGTGATGTGATAGAGAAAATATAAGATCAGATTTGAATTCAGCACCCTCAAATTAGTCTAAAACTGTTCTTAAATTCCATGCCAGAACTTGTTTTTTTTTTTTTTTTGACCAGTGTTATCATTGTTATTATTATTCTTGTACTTATTTGTTGTGTAATTCTTCACAGCTACACTGTATAATATTATTTATTGCTATTGTATATTATCCTGTAAATTAGTCTAAGTAACTTACTAACTATTATCGCCTGTTTATGTCAGTATTTATTTAGTATTTATATACCTTGTGTTTATTATTATATTTTTCTGTGTGTTTTCTCTCTCTCTCTCCACACCTTTGCCCAAAAAGCTTTTGCTTGTAAAGGGCTGTTTGCAACCCCATATCCTGTTACAATCATTATAAAATACTGTAAAAAGTCGAACATAATAAAGTGTTAAAGTGTTAAAGCGTTATTTCGACACGACTGAGGATGATATATTTTGATGGTCTGTTCAAGTTATATTGAGTTGTGAAGTTTTTTTTTGCGTTACGAAGTTTGTTTATGGTATGGACTAAGAAGCTATGAAGTTTATTTTGCGCTACGAAGTTTTCTTATAGTATATTGAAGCTATGAAGCTATGAGCTATGAAGTTTATATTACGTAACAAAGTTTGTTAATGGTATTGACTAATAATTAGCTATGAAGTTTATTTTGCGTTACGAAGTTTGCTTATGGTAAAAACTAAGTAGTTATGAAGTTTATTTTGCGTTACGAAGTTTGCTTATGGTATTGATTAAGTAGTTATGAAGTTTATTTTGCGTTACGAAGTTTGCTTATAGCATAGTATTTCGACAAGAATGAGAATTATATTTTGACGGTCTGTTTAGATTGTAAGTAGTTGTGAAGATTTTTTTGCCTTATGAAGTTTGCTTATGGTATTGACTAAGTAGCTATGGAGTTTATTTTTGCGTTATGGAGTTTGCTTATGGTATGGACTAAGTTGTTATAAAGTTTATTTTACGTTACGAAGTTTGCTTATGGTATGGTATTTCGACAAGACTAGGAATTATATTTTGACGTTCTCTTCAAGTTGTAAGTAGTTGTGAAGTTTTTTTTTTGCGTTACCAAGCTGGCTTATGGTATGGACTCAACGAACTTGTAGCATTGAAGATGAGGTAGTCGAAGGATGCCGTGATAATCTGTATATAGATGCAAGTAGCAGTGCTGGATGTCGAAAGGGTAGAGAACCAGTTCGAAGAAGCAGGGGAAGATGGTGCTATACTTGCAGATCGTCGAGATCGGGTTGGTGTCACCTCGGAAGATGCGCACTGTTGGGCAGGTGTGTTTTATTATAAATCGTACACAGTATTTGATCCCGATTGGAGTATATTCTGTCAAAAATGATAAATGGGGAGAAAAACGTTATGCCGCTAAATAAAAAAAGAATAGCCTACAGGCGCAATAAAGCCTTTAATTTAGTTTGATAATTGGAACCTTGGATTTCTAGATACTGTATTGAGTCCCAGTATTGAGAACCCTTGAGTCCCAGAACGTAATTTTCATTGTAATTTGGCTACCATTAGACGATTTTAATGAATATAAGCAATATTGTATAGATATGACCAAAGACTATACTGGACTTGTTTCTGGGGCTCCCCGCCAACCCACCCATGACCAGTGGAGGCTGATCAGCATGGTAAAAAAGTGTTCCATGAGTACATGAGTACATGTTACATGAGCTATGAGTAAAAAATAGTAAACCACACTATAGAAATGCCATTATGAGACTGAAGAAATATGCATGAACTTAATATTCACCTAAACTCTTCGCCATTTAATATTTTGCGAGACAACTTATAACATGGATCATATCAATAGAAGCGGGATGCTATTAGCTTTCCATTGATATATTTCGTTTTCTGATAAATGAATTAACACCATGCATAAATTAGCGTTAACTAAATAAATAACATCATCAATCAGGTAATTCTCCCGATTGATGATGTTATTTATTTAGTTAACGCTAATTTATGCATGGTGCTAATTTATTTATTAGAAAACGAAATATATCAATGGAAAGCTAGTAAAATGCCGCTTCTATTGATATGCTCCATGTTATAAGTTGTTGCGCAAAATATTAAATGAGGAAGAGTTAAAGTGAATACTAAGTTCATGCATATTTCTTCAGTCATATAATGGCATTTCTTTAATGTGTTTTGCTGTTTTTTATTTGATAATGTTATAGAGCAAACAATTACGAATATAACATTATATTATTTATACTGATAAACCATAATCTACTGTATTCATGGAACACTTGTTTACCTTGCCGATCAGCCTCCACTGGTCATGGGCGGATTCTAGAAACAAGTCCAGTATACAGTAGTCTTTGATATGACCTGTTTAGTTTACTTATCTACTAGCTAGTTTAGTACTATATTAAGTTAGTTTTCGTAATGTTATGGCTAACTACAGACGATTTTATATAGCAAAGGAAAGATCTGGGCGTGAATAGATTAAGAGTATATTCTGTCAGAAACGATAAATGGGGAGAAAAATGTTGTTCATTTAAATGAATGTCATGCAGGATCTCCAGTAGAAATACCTGCCGAGCTAAATAGGAGTTGATTCTAACCTTTCAATATGATCTTTCATCACCGATAAAGCAACACATCCCTCATCGATTAAGAACATGTAAGCGCATCCATCGTCACATTTCTCCCACTTTTGTAGGAATGATTGACAAATGTAACATGATTTAACATCAAGAGAACTTAAATATTACATAAGAACATAATAAAATAAGGAAGCTAGAAAAGGCTGGGAGAACTACACGTGTAATTAACACTATCTACATTCACCTTTCATCCCCATCCATGAAATTGTACAGCCTCCTTTTAAAACTCCCTATTGACTACGTACTAAATACCTGATGACTGAGTCTATTCCAATTATTTACCATCCTATTCGTGAACCAGATTCTCCCTATTTCTTTTTTAAATTACGCTTTTCCAGTTTGAATCTGTTACTTCTTGGGTTGATTAGTGGGTTAGGTAAATTTCCAGATGAACCCCGAACTTCCTTTGTGGACGAAAACAATTTTTTCTGGGTGAGTTTTGATGTGTTTTGGAAAGAATCTGCTAAACGTTTCTGTCGTAAATCACTTTTAATTTTTTTTGTGTGATCTGCAAACAAAAATGACACAAGCAAATTGAACCAAACCCGAACCTATGCCTAACCAAAAACCCTTTCCCTAACCTAACCTATTCCTATCCTAACCTATACCTAACCTAACCAACCAACCTAACCTTTATCTAATTATATATATATTATATATATATATATATATAATTTTATATATTATATATATATAAAATATTATATTATATATATAAAAATATATATATATATATATAAAATATATATATTATATATATATATATATATATATATATATATGTAATATATATATATATATATATATATATATATAATATATATTAAATTTTTATATATATATATTATTTGCAACAGAAACGGTTTAGCACATTCATTCAAAACACATCAAAACTCACCAGAATAAAATAGTTTCGTCCACCAAAGTGAATTCGGTGTTCATCTGGAATAATACCCTGGATTAACTAAGGTGACGCGACTTTAAGCGACACTGCCTTCACACGGGTGGAAAAATCGAGTCTGTAGTGGTGGTGGTGGCGCAGGATGGTGGTCACTGAGTCTGTGTCCACCTCTGTGTGTTGTATGTCGTCCGTGTTGATGAAGCCGATGGTAGGGCGCCACAGGAGTCCCCCTTTGGTCCCCGCGATACTAATTAAAAGGGGGAAAAGGTTAGGACGAAGTGTTAGTGGAAAAAACGTAAGGATGAGTGTTAGGGCAAAAAAAGGAAGGAAGAGGTGTTATTGTGGGTTAGATATATAGAGGGAAGAAAGTAGATATTGAAATAGGGTGAAAAAAAGAAATAAAAAGGGAAAAAAAAAGAGAGGTGAGAGAGGAGATTTAAGGGAAAAGAAAGAAATTGAGAGAAGAAATGAATATAGAAATAAATGAAATGGGTGAAAGAAAGAAGTGGAAAGGGGAAAACAAATGAGAGAGGAGACGAATGGAAAAAAAAGAAGAGGGGAAAGGAATATAGAAACTACATATGATATATTTATATTGTCTCTTCATCTATAATTAGCGATGCTTCATATTTATCCAAATATTTCAAGTTATTATAATTTTCTTGTTTTAAACTTCATTCTTATCATCTAAATCACATCCTTCTCACATCCCACTCTACCCAGTATAACAACCTTGCCATCCATTTCTATCACTTAATAAGTCATATACCCAAACCCTTTCCAATCCATACCTATCACTTAATAAGTCATAATAATACTATACTTGCCATCCATCCTATCACTTTAAAATATCCTATACAATCCTTGCCATCCATCCCATACACTCACTCAATATATCCTATCTGAGTCTACTTGAACTTCTAACCCACATACCTGCTATCTAAACTATTTTCATTCACTACCACAACATACTACTACTACATACTAATATAAATATCACTCATGTGCAACCATCCAATACTCTTATCGTCTCATCTTAAACAACCACCACTACCATACACCCTATAGAAGGAATATCATCTCTCTTCTCATCCCTAACGACCATCATTTTCACGCCTCTCTAGTTTTCTAAAATTGATTCAGGCGCGTGAGTTCTTCAGGTTGTTGGTAGGTGAGGCGGTTGTCGTGCCAAGTGATGGGTAGGTTGTAGCTGACGGAGAGTGACGGAGAGGAACATGGTGGGGTGTTTTATGTTGAGGGTGTCCATAGTAACGTTGATGGAGATGGGCAACGCTAGGTCACTGCCTGCCCGGATGAGGAATACAAAGGAAAAACAGACAGCAACAGCTCTACTAGGCCAACGAGGCTGGCGGTGTGACTACTTTCTACCACTATAGTTTGTTTCTACGTGTTTGAGGTAAAGGAATGCAAAATTGAAGGAGGAGGGGTAGGGAGTAGGAAAGAAAGGAAGAGGTGGTAGAGCAGTGGTTCTCAACTGGTGGTCCATGGACCACTGGTGGTCCATGATAACTTTTTTTAGTGGTCCCCAGGAACGTTCACGATATTTGGAAATGAACTGAAATACATATGAAACCAAAACGTTAGCTGTCTCATATTATTTTATTTGTTTCTGAAAAAAGCTATACATTATTATATTATTTTATATTTATAACCAACCCTTTTCCTACTATATACCTTTAAAATCTACCCTTACATCATATCTCTAAAGTAAAAAAGGAGATGGTCCGTGATTTTTTTTTTTTCAATTGGGCTAGTGGTCCATGGCTTGAAACGAGTTAAGAAACCATTTTGGTAGAGGGAAGGGAGGAGGAGAAAGAGAGGGAAGGAGGGGGTGAAGAAAAATGAGGGAGCAAGAGAGAGAGGAAAAAAATAATGGAGCAAGGATAATGAGGAAATGAGACGGAAGGAAAAAAAGATGAGAGAAAAAAAAAGGAGGGGGCCCGGCACGAAGAAAAAAAGAAAGAAAAATGAAAAAGATTAACGAGCAGCTAAAAAAAGCTGGAAAAACAGACGAGAAATGAGATGATGATGAAATTTATAATGATGAAAAATAAATGAAAGGAAAAAAGTGTCTGGTGGAAAAGGACGGGCGCCGAGATGTAAAGAGGATGTAAAGAGAAGGAGATGAAGAGAAGTGAGAAGGGATGACGTGGCGACAGTAGCGAGCTGACAACCAAAAGAAAGATTTTCAAGGTATAAAACCAGCATAAAAACACGCCCGTAGCATCAGGTTACCTTTACGTTTGATTTATAGGGGAAGATTTTAATTATCGCAGGTACGAATTGACTGTGAGTCCATAAATCACCTGGCTGTCAGTGGGCAAGACTTGTTCTGGCGGGTCGTATCTAGTTGGGCAGCAGCTTGGACCCCGTAGTGGACCGGGTAATTGATTTTATCGCAAAAGCTCTCGTCAGTTTTGTACTCATAGTCGAATTGGGGTAAAACGGGGTTTTTTGGAAGGGGAATACAAAAGTCTTGGTGAAACTTTAAAACTCGTCTTTGGTACGGGAAGAGAACGTCAAAAGCCTTTTTTCCCCGGGGGGGTCCCCAAAAATCACCTCCTTTTAAGTGATGAAGAAGAGGGAAAAGGAGATATTAAAAAACAGGTTGAAAAAAGAAGTGAAAAAGCAAAAAAAAAAAAAAAAGGGGGAAAATCCACCTGTTTCCCCGGAAAATTTAGGGAAAAAAACGTAAAAAAAAGAAAAAAACTTTTTTTGGGGGGTTTTATTTTTAGGGGAAAGGGAAATCTTAGATGACGTGGCGGGGGTAACATTGTGAAAAATAAACGTTAATAAAAAAATAATTTTTAACATAGAAAAAATGTGCTTTTGACAAACCCCAATTTTTTTATGTTCAATTTTAAATTCCTCATCTTTTTTTTATATATATTTCACGCCCTTTTTTTCTTTTTTGGCCGAAGCATAGCAACAAAAAATTAAAAAAAAAATAAAAAAAAGAAAAGCAGTTTTAAAAAGTAAAAAAATTCCTTAAAAGGGAAAAAAAAAAATGTAGGCATAGAATAAAATCTGGCAAAAACTGGGGATTAAAGTAAGTCAGGTAATTAAATTAAGCACAGGTTTTTTAAATTAAAATAAAAAGAAAATCTCTCTCCCTAATAACTTTTTTTTTGGGGCGCGCCTTACTATTTTCAAAACATGTTTTCCGGAAAAAATCCTGATTTAACAAAAGGGAATTTTAAAAGAAAGTCGGGTTTAAAAAAATAAGAAACGGTATTAAAGTAAGAAGTAAAGCTCTCTCACCCCTAACAACCATTTTTTTTTTCCGCCTCTACTTTTTTATAATTTGTGTTCCTGAAAAAAATCAGTTTAAAACCAAAAAATTAAGTAATTAGGTAATTAAAATAAGAAAGAGTTAATTAAAGTAAGAAGTAAACCCTTCTCATCCCAACGACCGTCTTTTTTTTGCTTTTTGGTTTCATCTTGGCTTCCCATTGGTGTCTGCCGATGGGGAAGGCGTCGTGCTGTCTCCCTTGCCCCGTTCCCATGGGAGGGTTGCTCATGGTTTTAAACCCCACGCCCAGATCCTCCCGCCCGGGGCTCTACCACCGCGTACTCCCCGAAACCCCCGGGAACGCCGGGGGTTTTGGGAATCAGTCGAAGTATCCCTCCTCTGTAAAAATTGAAATGGGATAAAGGGTTTTTACTGTTTTGTCTAATGTTACAGGAAAGATATAAGTCTAGGTTAAGTTAGGTTGGGTTAAAGTTTGTTAGGCACACAGAAATGAGATAAAAAAGCTTTTGTTTTTTAATTGCAAAAAGGGGAAAATAATTACATCTCTTTTAAAAGCGCAAGGGGATGGGAGTTTAATGTTATTGAAGTTTTATTGAACCCAGTTTATTTTTTGGAAGTTTATTGTTGGGGGAAGGGTTAGTAAAGGGGTTTTATTTTTTGCCCTAATAGAGAGTTAAATTGAAAATTTAGACAAAAGGGCAGGTTGGGTTTAAGTTAGCTTGGGTTTAGGTTATTTTTTAGATTGGGTTGGCCCCCGATATAGGGAGATAAAAAAAGCTAAAATTTTTTTTTTTCAACAAAGGGGAAAGAAACTATAGAAAAAAAAAAAAGGATTATGGACAATTCCCCATTTTTAAAATTTGTTTAGTTTCTGGGAAACTCTTTTTAGCTATTTTTATATGTTTTAAAACCATTTTTAAAAAAACTCAATCATAGAATTATCCTTTAAACAAAGTTTGGGGAGCAGTCAGTTGCAATACCTTTGGATCTTTTTTTCCCCTGTTGTAAATAATAAATAATAAAAAAAAAACGGTTGAAAGAATGGAACGCAATGCTGCAAATTTTTGTCCAGCCCATGTACCACTTTTTTGCTTTGTTTTTTCCCGGCTCACTTCACCCCTGGTGCCCCAATCGTCCTTTTTCCTCTTTTCTTTTTTCTTCTATTGAAAATAAATTTGCTGGGTTTGGGAGTTATTGCCGTTATATTTTTTTTTTAAATTTATGGGAAAAGATTGCGAAATTACACCCAAGATACTTTTAGTTTAGGTCAGTTTTTTTTGCACAAGACGCCCAAAACTCCTAATTTCACCTCTTTCATTAAATTTTTTGTCAATTACACAAAATCCTTGATTAAAATTTTTTTTCTATATAAAATTTTTCAGAGAAACAAGACTAAAGGGCCCAAGCAGGACAGTAACTTTAGGGGGCCCTGATTTTTAGATCAAAGTAACCAACCCCTTTTTTGCGTTTTTCTTTTCGCTAACATCAAAAACATGTCTCCAAACCTTTGGACACAAAGAATTTCTCCGACACACACACAACCCCACACACACCACAAACACACCACACACACACACACAGAAACGCACGAAACGCACGCCCCACCCACGAAACGAAACGCACGCACGCACGCACGCATGCACACTTTTCCTTTTAACCGAACCCCCTTTTATTTTATAAAAAAAAAAATAAATATAATATTAGAAACCCACTAGTTGGGTTTTAAGGGTTTAATGGGTGGGGGGAAAGAAAGGGATGGGGTTTCTTAAGATAATGGGGCGGGTGATAGTGAAGGGGATAGAAAATTGATGGCTGGCAAATGGTGAAGGGGGGGGAAGGGTTTTGGGATAGGGTAGAGGCAATTTGGGGAAGGGCTCTTGGAATAATGATGATGTAATGCGTGGAGGGGAAAAAGGAAAATTATTTTCGGATGGCGTCTCCACGGCGAGGGAGGGAAGGATAGTGGTGAGGGAGACATGAGGTGGAGTTTTGGGGGTGATTATAAAGTGGGATTTTAAGGTGTTTTAGTGGGGGTTTGGGGGTGGTGATGGTTTTTGGTGGTGGTGGTGGGGGGGGGGGGGTGGCATTTTTCCCTTTCTCTGGAATTGCATGTGGTATGGGGATTTTCAACCAGCCACCGATGCCCCAAGTTTCGTGACGTCACTTGGGGGGTGGAGCCACTTTAATCACGGGGCTAAAAAACCCAATTGTTTTTTAAGATTAGACCTAAAAAATTTAAATTTAATTTCAAAATAACCAAAACCTAACCAAACCCAACCCTCCCTTTAAATCTGTTTAGCCCTTTATAAATTATTTTAGATAAAACCCCAGGTTATAACCCAGCGATCATTTAAGCTCCACTCCATGGGGACGTCACTTTTTGGGGAAAAACGGGGTTTGGTTTGGAAAACCTCCCCCAACCACATACTATTCCAGAAAAGGGCCCAATATACGGTGGGGGGACCCAAATGTCGGGGGGAAGGATTTCATCCCCCAGGGCCCATCCCCCCCACCCTTTTCTTTTTGCTCCCCCTTTCGCAGATCCCTTTCGTTGCGCCCCTTTGGGTGCCGGACGGGTTTTTTGCAGGCGGAGCAGCGGTGCTTCTGGCAGCTTGTACCCTTCGATTTCCCTTCCCCATGCGGGGCAAAGGGCATTTTTGGTTTGGGGGCTCCATGGGTTGTTGGCGCGGAAGAAGATTTCCCCTTTTAAAGGGAAAAGACAAAAAGGGTTGGAAAGAGTGAAGGGGAAAGGGACGAAAAGGGTTTTGGGAGAGGTAAAGGGAAAGTTTTAAGATTTTTTTGACCCTATCTAGACCCCTTTCCCAAGTACCAACTAAAAGGTTTTTTGCCCTATAAAAAGCGCCACCACGCCAGGACGTTTTTTGGTGGACCCCGCCCCCCGCTAAACCGAATGGCGCAGGGATCCTGCAAAAACCATTTCCGAAATTTTCCCCCCCCGCGCCCCCCCTGGGGGGGTTTAAAAGAAAAGGGGAAAAGAGAGAAGGTGGAAAAGGGAATGGGATTTTTATTATTTTTTTTTTTTTTTTACACCACAAAAGATTAGCCAGAAAAAAAAAAAAAAAAAGCCGCTTAATTCCCAAAGTCCCTATAAGAAAAAACAGTAAGAAGAGAAGGGAGTGAAGAGGAACTACAAAAAAACTTTTTTTATCAAAGTTAGACAATAGGGAAGAAAATGTCATTATTTTGGGTCATGAAAAGGAGAGAGAGGGAGAGAGAGAGAGAGAGAGGGGAAAAGAAAAGGGGAGAGAGAGGGGAAGAGAAAAAGAGAGAGGAGAGAGAGAGAGAGGGAGGGGAGAGAGAGAGAGAGAGAGAGGAAGAGAAAAGAGAGAGAGAGAGAGAGAGAGAGAGAGAGAAGAGAAGAGAGAGAGAGTATAAAGGGACGGTCTTTTTTATTAAGTGCCCTGAAAAAATTTTAGTTCTTTATGGATAGAAAAAAGATTGGGTGCCCCAAAAGTGTGACAGCTGAGTCGCGAGCCGAGTGGCAAGTTTGAAGCAGTAATTAAAAAAAAAAGTATGGAAAAATTTTAGATTCATCATTGATATAAAGTAAAAAGGGAAACAGTCACGTTGATTAACCGGACTACGTGATAAATTGATTTTAAAATTCCTGTGCCCAAATGTGATTAGGGGACGTGTGGACGTAGGGGGGTCATACTTTTTAAATTTCTTTCAATCTTGGGGGCATACGCCGGGGGGGCCGCCCGCCCACCCTACGAGGGCCCACTCCCGGGGGGTCACCACGCGCGAGCCCCCAAAGCGGGTTCCTTTTTTTCCATCCCAAGCAGCTCCCCCCCCGACAAAAAACATCAATTTCCCCCGCCACGAGCCTTGGGGGCCCCCCCCCTTTGGGCCTTTCCTCCACGCCGGATTGTTCTTACAGATAAAACCCCGTGAGAAGGATAAATTTCGGGGTAGCGTGCCACACCCCCTATACCAAAAGTTGGCGCTGAGGGACTTGCAGTAAAAGGCCCGATTCAGTTACGGTGAAATCGCTGAATTTGACACAAATATCCCAGGGGATAACCCCATGATTGCAAAGGACACTTATTCCCAAAGGCTTGATTCGTCTTTTCAAGTCACTTTTAGTGCCCTTTGTTCCCCAACCATAGAGTGGCAGGGATCACAAGCGATTTGAAGACCCGGGATCTTTGCCCTTTTCCCCACGGGTCCCCCCCAACGCCAAATACTCCCGCTAAAGCGAGCCCAAAAAACCTGTGGGCTAGGGCCAAAATCCCGTAAGACTTCTTGACGTGACCCGCCTTTCATTTGGATGCGTCCCAAAGGTGGGTAAATTTTCCCAAATCTCAAGTCCTCGCCAAACGCATGAACAGACTGTACGGCTTAAATCTAGTAAGTCCCCCAAACACCTGGCCCTTTGGTCTTGGGGCCGGGGACCTCAAGCCCCAAAAGGGCTTTCCCTCCTCGTGAAAGCGCCTCTAAAAGCCACACCAGGACCTCCAGCGACTCGGGCAAAAAATTACTGCATATCGGCAAAAAAAAGGGATCAGTGATTTTGGTGTTGCCAAACGGATCCCTCCAAAATCACTTTGATTTTAAAACCCTTTCCCTCCAAAAAACCCCAGTCCTACAAGGGTTGAAAAGGGAGGGGGCAAGGACCCCACCCTTGCCTCACCCTTATTCAAAGGAAAAACCCGGGGAACACCTCCCCCACATTTCACAGCATCTAAATCCCAGAATACGACCAGTTATAAAACCAAAATATCCTTGCGGGGGGGGGAAAAAATCCCTCGAAGCCAGAAGACCCCAAAGGGGAAAAAACGATGCACTGAGTCAAACGCCTTTTTGGGAAAATCAACATAGGCTGCAAGCACCCCCTGTCAAAACCCTCACGTCACGTCGGGGATAAAATTGCTCTCGCCCAAATCAAAGACCCTTGAACTTTTTTCCTTCTTCGATTTTTTGTGGGTTTCAAAGAAATATGTGCCCAAAAATAAAACTTCATAATAATATCAAAAAACCCCACCCCAAAAAAAAAATTTTCTTCATAAAATATAATTTCCCAAAAATTTTTTGTAAAAAATAAATTTTTTTCCTAGTAAAAGGAAAGGGAAATACAATGGAGCGAAAAAAAATTTTGGGGTTTGTGCCCTTGTTACATAGAAACATACAAAAAGGTATAAAACACATAGAGAGGTAAAACGAGATTTGAAAAAAGGGTTTAATTATTGTATTTATTTTAGGTTAGGTTATTTTTAGGTTAGGTTAGGTTAGGTTACTATTATTTTTTTTAAGGGAAATTTGAAAAAGTGAGCCCCAAAAAATTTTGGGGATTGAGAGAAAAAACCCTTGAGTGTCAGGGTTTAATAAGGAATAGGTGGGATTTTAAGTCTTATTCGTATGGGGAGATAAAAAAAAAATATGGGGAAAAAATTGACAGGATATCAAATGTTGTTTTTAAGGGAAGTCATAAAAAAAGGGAAAGTGGGGGGGGAAGAGGCCGATAAAGCGTTTGCGGAAACATAATTGGTGCTTATTAAATCCCGGGGCGTGTTAAGACCCCCCCCAAAAAAGTGGTACACAGGGCGATGCGTCTAAATAGGATGGCTTTAAAAAATGACAAAAGGAAGTATCACCTCAAACTGAATCATTAAAGGAAATTATAAACAGCGGTTCCTTTAATGTCCCGAGCCGCGATGTAATAATTGAACTGAATTTGTTTTTGGCAGTCTTTTCAGACCCGGTTAGGTCGGCCCTTTCCTGTTGTGGGCGGCCCCGGAAAAGGGTTCGTCCACAAGCCTTCCCCCGCCTCGTCTGCACCCAAAGGCCCCCGCCGGTTCCCCACTCTGGGGGCGGGGAACCCGGGAGAAGGGAGGGGAAGCAGGGGGAAGGTAGGGGGAAAACAGGGGGAAAAGGGGGGAGGGTGGGAGGGGGGAAAGGGGGGAGAAGCAGGGGGGAAGAGAGGAGAAGAAGGGGGAAGGGAGAGGAAGCAGGGGGACGGAAAAGGAAAACAGGGGGGGAAAAGGGGAGGGGGGCAGGGGGGGGAAGGGGGGGGAAGCAGGGGAAGGGGGAGGAGCAGGAGGAAGGGAGAGGAGCATGGGGAAAGGGGGGGGGGAGCAAAAAGGGAAGGGGGAGGAAGGGAGGAGGAAGGGGGAAAGAAAACAGGGGGAAGGGAGAGGAAGCCCGGGGGAAAAGGGGGGGGGAGGGGGGTTGGGGAAGGGCGCCGAGGAAAAGGGGGAGGGAGCAGGGGAAGGGGGGGGGAAACAGGGGGAAGGGGGAAAAAAGGGGAAACAGGGGGAAAGGGGGAGGAAATAGGTGGGAAAGGGAAAGGGGAAGGGGAGGGGAAGGGAGGGGGAAAACAGGGGGAAGGGAGAGGAAGCAGGGGGAAAAGGGGGAGGAAGCAGGGGAAAGGGAAAAGGGAGCAGGGGAAGGGAGGTGGAAAACCCCCCCAAGGGGGAAAAAAGGGGAAAGGGGGAACAAGGGGAAGGGAGGGGGGGAGCAAAGGGGGAAGGAAAGGGGGGGAAGGGAGGGGGAAAGGGAGAGGAAGCAAGGGGGAAAGGGGAGAAGGGAAACACGGGGGAAGGGGGGGAAACAGGGGGGGGAAGGGTGAGGAAAGCAAGGGGGGGGGGGGGAAAAAGGGGGGGGAAGCGGGGGAAAAAAGGTTAAATTTTTTAAACTGGTTTTGTTATTTTCAGGGCCCGGATCATTTCATTAAGTTTTTTGGGAAAAATTTGGTTTTAAAATTTCCTTTTGGGGGTTTTTACGTAGTAGATAAAAGTATATTTTTATTTATTTTTTTCATAGTTTCGTTTTAATTTTGGGATCCCCCTTCCATTTTTCTTCCCTTTTTTTAAAAGGTTTGTTTTTTTTTCTTATCTTTCCTATTCCCTTTTTCCCCCCCTTCATTTTCCTCCTCCTCCCTTTTTCATGTATTTTATTTGGGCGTCAACCACTTATTTTTTTACTATTCAGCAATCGATCTAAGTTAAAAACCTTTAGGTATTACTTTTGACTGATACTTTTTAATGGGGAAATTTTCCCGGGTTTATCCGTAATTTTATTAATTTTATTTTATTGAGGAAATAAAAAACCCCCTTTTTCGTTTCATCCGCCTTAAACATCACTTCTTCCCCTTTTTTGCTGCTCTGTCCATCACATCATCTGTCATTACCTTGTTGGGGCAGCTGCTCCTAAACTTCCCTATCTACTACTTTTGTCTAAAACGGGGGTTCTTAACCTGGGGGGCAAAGGATAATTACCTTGGGGGGGGGGAGCCAATAAAAAGAACAAGAAAAGGGAAAAACTGTCCCTATATTTTTAAAGGGGGCTCGCCCTTCGCTTTAACAGGGGAAAATCCCCCGCGGGGGTGGCGGGAAGGGGAAATCGCTAAAAAGGGGAAACAAGTTTTGGGGTGAAAAACTCTGCCCGGGGACGCCCTTGTTAAAGGGGGGGACTTACTCCCTAAAAACTTTTTTTTTTTTGAATTTATTTTATTTTTATTTGTTTTTATTTTTATTATTTTAATTATTATCTTTTATTTATTTGTTTTTTTATTTTCCCTTATCGTTTTCGTTACATTTTCAGTGTTGCTTTTTTATTGGTTTTTATTATCATTTTACCATTGTTATTTGATAAAAATTTTTCGTTTTATTACCGTTTTTTTATTAAAGTACAAAATAAAAATAAAAATTTTATATTTTAAGTATCATTATTTAATAATTATTTAAACTTTAATATGTTTCTATTTTAAACATTTAAACACATAAAAAAAATAAGGAAGCTACAAGGGCCGCGAGGCCTTTCAAAGTGGATTCCTGGCACCCAACACTAAAACATCCACCTTTGGGAAAACCAAACCCCTCCCCTGAACCTATTTCCCCCCCTCCTTTTAAAAGGGGTCCCTAATGGGCTTTCCCCACTTAAAAATACCTGTCTACTGAGTCAATTCCATTCATTTACCACCCATTTGTGGGAAACCCGTGTTTTCCCCATTTCCTTCTAAAAACTAAGCCCTTCCAGCTTGAAACCCTTACTTCTTTTTCTACCCCTGGTTTAAAAAACCGAAGAACTTTTTTTTTTTACCTCCCCCTTTATAAATCCCCTTTTTCCATTTAAAAAACTTTTATCAGATCGCCCCTTCTCCGGCTCTCGGTTTAGTGTAACTTTAAAAAATTCAATCTCTTTCATAAAATAGAGTTTTTCGCATCCCCTTTTTATTTTGGGCATTCTTCTCTGCACTGTTTCTAACAAGGTATATCCATCCTGTAAAATGGAGACCAAAAAAAAAAACCGCTAGTCCTAGGTGAGGCCCTTTACTAAGCCATATTTTAAAAACGTTTATAATAACTTCCGGGACTTTTTTCTTTTTTTCCAAATTTTGGTAATGAATCCCAACCTCATTAGCTCTATTTCAGTCAATACATTGTTTCCTAGGTCGGAGGTCTGGGCTCACCCTCACTCCAGGATCTGTTTCAAACCTTTTGAATTTTTTCCCACATTGCGTTGGTGATCTATTTTCCAGGGTTTTTTTTTACCAAAAATTCATAACCCTGCATTTTTCAATATTAAAAATTCCCTTTTGCCCTCTGACGGGCCCCCTCATTAAGTTTTTCTAAATATCCCTTTCAATAGGGTTTTCAAAAAGCTGTGATCCAATAATCCTAACTAACCCTTGTATCCTCAGCAAACTTGCTTATATTTACTGCTAATCCCATATCCAAAATCGTTGAGTAAATCAAAAAAAAGTAATGGGGCCCAAAACCCAAACCCCTTTTGGAAAATCCCCTTTTCACCAGTTTTCCCCCTTCAGATTTAGAAAACCCCCAATTTTAACACTTTTGCCCCCAAATTAGCCAAGCTCTGTCCACGAAGAAACCCTTCCCCTCTATTTCCCTGAGCCCTTAACCCTTTTTTAAAAAAGTCTCTGTGTGGGAAATTTTTTTCAAAAGCCTTTCTAAAGTCCAGATATAAAATTTTCATAAAACCTTATCATTATCTGCCGTTCATAAACTTTCCTTTTACAAACTCCAAAAAAATTGGTGAGACATTACCTACCCTTTGGGGAATCCATTTGTGAATAAATTTATTTAAAATATTTTTATATAAGTGCTCTTTGGTTTTTTTTAATAAAGATTCCAAAAAATCTAAACCTACCCCTGACGTTTGACTTTCGGGGCGAAAAATTTACTTTAGTCCTCTGTTCCCTTCTTAAATAAAGGGGGAAAAAACTTTTCCTTTCCCCCAGAATAAGGGACATCGCCTACCCCAACCCATTTCCCCAAAAATGTGCAAATAACGGCTCCCCTAAAAAACCTCTTTGCATTCCTTTTTAAAAACCCTGGGGGAAAATTCATTTTGGGTCCTGGCGATTTAAAAATTTTTTCATTTTATCTATACCCTCCCTTCCCCCTTTTCCCCAGTTATAAAAAATATCTTTAAATTTTTCCTCATCGCTTTCCCCCTTTAACATCTGTTCACTCTCAGGAAATTTTCCCCTTTTATCCTCCCCAGTAAAAACACTTAAGAAATAAAAAATTTTGACTTTTACACCCTACCTCATCCCTATTAAGAATCCAAACCCTTTTTTCCTGGCCTTAACGGCCCCACTAAATTTCCTTGTCTTGGTTTTATAAACCTGATTTGAAACCCCTTTGGGGCACTTTTTTCCCCGGGCCCGCTACTTTTAAATTTTAATTGGTTTTTACTACTACTTTGAGTTTTAATTTTTTTTATTTTCCTCGCCATCACGTTATACTGTTTTTTGCTCAAACCAAATCCCTGCCTTTAAAACCCTTTAAAAACATGGGTTTTTTTAAATCCAATGTTTTGTTTTAAAATTTGTGGTCCTCCATTTTTTGCCAATTTTCTAGATCTTATTTTCCCCATAAAGGAATTTTTTTTTTCGTCCGTCAATTATATTCCTTTAAAAAAAAGGTTAATATTTCCCCAGCCCCGACCCACTTTCCCTTTTCTAAAACCCGGGTCAATTTCCTCCAGGTGACTTCCTAAACCTTCATAATTGGCCTTTCCAGCTGCCATCGCCCTTTCCGAACCCTGGGAAAATTTTTTCCCCCCCATTTCCCCCACCCATATTAATAACCCCCGGTGTCTTCTTAATCCGCATAATTGGCCTTTCTAAAAAAAATTTTTTCTTTGTTTAAATTTCCCAAATTTAATTTTTCCCAAATTTCCATTTTTAAACTAAATCTGATTCAAATGGCGCTAAATTTTCTAACTTTTTCCAAACCACCTTCCCCATCTGTAACTAAATGTCTCTATTTTCCAAGGGAATAGATCTAGAATTTATCTCCTCTTTTAGGGGGCCTTGTTGCTTGACTTAGGAAGTTATTCCCGGATTTTATTTTTAAAAAATTCAAAACTTGGCCCTCGCTGTCACCTATGATTAAATCCCCCTCTATAAATTTTTAAGATTAAAAACTCCCACCACCATAGTTTGATTTATCTGCAGGCCTTTTTTTATTTTTTTCCCTATAGGAGCTGAACCCCTTTACCAAGTTTTGGGGGCCCCAACACTACACCCAAAACCAAATTTTCTCTTTCCCCCCGTAAACCCCTACCCATATAGACTCTAAAGCTGTCCCTCTGTTTTTTTAACATTATTAAAAAACCGGGACTGCCAAAGTAAACTTTTTGCATAAAGCCAAAAATCCTCCACCCCGCCTGCCAACTCCCGTCCTTGTGAAAAAAATTAACCCAGTATCTCGGGTTCCGGGTCAAAAAACCCTTTTTGCATACCAACCATGTTTTTGTTAATGCTATTTTTCAAAATCCTCTAAAACTATTTATTTTCCCCCAGGAAAACTAAACTTGGGTTTTTTAAAACTCTACAGTTTTTTTTAGTAAACCTTCAAGCAAATCCTTTTATTTTTCCATTTTCCCCCTTTTCTTTTAAATAAAAACCCCCCCTCACTCGCTTCTTAGAATCCCTTTAGGGCCCTGCCCCCTTTTGGGAAAATCCCCCTAAGTCGCAAGTTTCTTTTTCCCCCCCCCCAGTGTCTACTCCCGGGTTTTTTCTTAAAAAAACCCGGGATTTCACCTAACCCCCCCTTTCAAGGGATTCAGACAAGACTGAATCCTTTTTCCCCCGAAAAATGCACCCCCTCCCCGCGGGTAGAGGGGTTTTGGGCCCCAAAAAAAAGGTCCCAGCTGTCGACAAAGGGCCCAAAACCCTTGGCTTTGAATTAAGCGCCCCCGGCAAAATTTAAAGCAATAGCCTGGAGTACCACAAGGGCGTCCCAAAATAGGGGTCTTTTTTGGGAAAGGGCACCACACACCCCAGGGAAAACCCCCCCCTACCCCCAACTTTTCCTACACTTCCTTGAACCGCCCTAGCAATTCCTCACCTTCTTTTCAAAACCAACATCATTTCCCCCCCGCAAATCAGGCAGGCGATGGGGCTTTTTTCCCCTTGGGCCGCCCTGCACTGAACTATCTTTTTCCCTACAAAACCCATCCCCTTCCCTGGGGAACTCACCGATTAAAGCGCAATTTCCCTTTCCCTGTCACAGAAAACCCGCTGGCGAGATGCCCCAACCTGACTGTCAAACAACCCCAAAATTTTATCTTCGGGTGATTAGTATGTCCCACCCTCCTTACCTCCGTATCTTTCCCCTTGCAAAACCCCCCAGAGTACCTTTAAATGAGGGGGCCCCTGGGACACCCAAAATGGGCCAAATTTTTTACCTTTTTTTCCTATGGACGTGTTCCACCATTTCTCAACCACCCGTCATTTACCATTCCTTGGTTTCTTACTAGAGACCATCCTTTAGTAGTAGCCCCCAAGGGAAGTCTCCTCGGTACCCCTCCAAGTACATCCCCGCATTGGGGCCCTCCCTCACTCCACCCCCACCTTAAGAGATGTTCTCTATTCCTGCACCCACCACGCTTTTCAAATCGTCATTTCACTTTCGAAAATAAACCTTTTAGGGGATCGGTTTGCCTCCAGAACAGACTTAAACGCCACCCCACAAACTTCACTACACCCCCCCCCCCGTCACTTCTCCCTTCTCTACCCCACTCGCTTTCGCCTCAGCCTCCCACTTCGTCATCTCCTCCACTTTTCCTCCCACTCCCCACCTCCCAAAACCCCCCTCCACAAAAACCCAAAACCCACCAAACGCCTCCCCCAGCCATGTCGACTCTAATCAATTTCACCTGTTTCCCCTTAATGGGCCTGCTCAACACACCGGAGCTGCCTTTCCCTACGTCCCTTTCCCTTCCAAGCGAAAAAACGACGATTGGGGGTTTTTACTATTTTATTATTTATATTTTGATTCAGGATTATTTTGAAAAAATCTTGGGTTGGGGGGGGAGGGGGCAAGGGCCAACACAAAGGGGGCGTGGGGTTAAAAAAAAATTACGAAACATTTCACTAATAGCTCTTTTGCTCCCACCCCTTTCCCCTTTTCAGTTTTTTATATACTTCCCTATCTACTAAATTTGGGGGAATAATCTTCTATCTCCACCTCCTGTCCCCCTGCCCGGGATTCCCCACTTCCCGCCCCTCGAAGTGTTTAAATCCTATAGGGTCTCCCCACCCAACCCAACCCAATCCAAACCCAACCCGTCACCCAAACCAGGGGGCCCAAAAACCCAAACCCTCCCCGCCCGCCCCGCCCGCCCCCCCCCCTCCGCCCCCCCCTACCCCCCCCGCCGCCCCCCCTCCCGCCCCCCCCCCCCGGCCCCCTCCCCCCGCGCCCCCCTCCCCACAACCACCAAAAAACAGGATAACACCACCAACCCCCCCAAGGGGTTTTTTTTCCCCTCCGCCCTCTCTTCTTCTCCCCCTCTCTCCCTTTTTCCCCTCTCCGTCCCCTCTTCTCTCGCCAAAACTCTCTCTCCTCTTCTTTTTCCCTCCTTCCTCTCCCCTCCTCTCCTCTCCTCCCTCACTCTCTCTCTTACCTCTCTCCTCTCCCCCCTTTTCCCCTTTTTCCCCTTCCTGTTTCCCCCCCCTCTCTCTCTTC
>JACEEZ010019901.1:207471-244536 GCA_016584305.1 Chionoecetes opilio | reverse complement strand
AACAGTTAAACAATTTTCCCATATAAAATTTTTATAGTACAGTTCCCCCAGTTGTCACTAAGGCATAGATGTTCCGCCATCCTTATAAGTGTTATTAACGAGGATTCGTCTCTTCGCTCGTTGCAGGCTGTCCGTGTCTCTCAGAAAGCACATGGTTTTACTGTAACACACACACAACACTGTCTCGCCATTTTCTTTCTCTACTAGATACTATTTTCCCAGGTGTGATTTATAAATATTAAGTATTATGTTACCTAGTGTAGGGCAATGCACTGAATAGAAATTCTAGTGAAGGAGATTTTATCCCTCAGAAGAGCTTTATCTCATCACTAAGGAGATTCCTAGGTCAGAGCGTGAAGTCGCATTCTTATGTCAGAGTAGAGTTTTCTCGATATAGTGTTAACCCTGATATGCTGAAGATATCTCAAGTGAGAGACTTACCATGTTTACAAAA
This sequence comes from Chionoecetes opilio, assembly GCA_016584305.1. Taxonomy (NCBI): domain Eukaryota; kingdom Metazoa; phylum Arthropoda; class Malacostraca; order Decapoda; family Majidae; genus Chionoecetes; species Chionoecetes opilio. The sequence goes on along the minus strand of JACEEZ010019901.1, from coordinate 244,082 downwards.
TAAATAGGATTCATTTACAAATATATTTCTTGTGTTTTATGAAAACCCAGGTGATTATTCTGTATTAGGAAAATAATTCCCCACACTTCCAAAGAGTTCCGCCTTTACTAGTATAATCCCTAGTACCGACACGACTACCAAGATCAATCTATATTAATATTAATCTAACGTGCCCCGGGAGTAATCATAGCGAAATACTCGTCAGGCTGGTGCGCAATCTCCTTTCCCCTTAAGTATACCCCCTTGTTCAGTACTCTCCGTAGTGAGAAGTGGTCACCCTACAATCAGATAGTGAAGTCAGAAGACTAATTTAAATCCTTCCTTTCAAGTTGTATCTTTTATCAATCATCCCCAAGTAATATCATTCAAGCAACGTTGACGAGTTATAATACCCCAGACCAGTTACCCCAATTTCCATCATGACAAAAGGCCCCCACTAAAAGCCCTCCGCAGGAGCTAGCCAAAAAGTCCGCCGGAGGGCGGCTTTGCGGCTAGTATATTAATAAAAGCGAAAGTGTGTCTGTCTGTGTGGGGTGTGTGTGTGGTATAGGTCCCGCCCCCCGTGGCGCAAACACCTCATATGGCACATTTTTGGAATCAGGTTGACCAGGGGAAGGTAATATAAGCCCACTTATGAGATGATCCGATCACTTTTTTTCTCTTTTTTTTTATAGCAGCCTATTAGCGAGAAATTGTGAAAACAAAAGTAGGTTGCGAGAATTGAGGAAGCCTTGATGTAGGGTGATGGGTAATGGGTGATGAATGGGTGGGGTGATGGTAATGGTGTGAGTGAATGGGTGGGGTGAGGGTAATGGGTGTGGGGTGATGGGTAAGTGAATGGGTGGGGGGTGATGGGTGATGGGTGAGGGAATAGGTGGGGGTGATGGGTAATCTATAATAATATAAGCAAAAGTGTGTCTCTCTGTCTGTCTGTGTGTGTGTGTGTGTGTTGTGTGTGTGTTGTGTGTGTGTGTGGTATAGGTTCCGCCCCCCGTGGCGCAATCAACTCATATGGCACATTTTTGGAACCGGGTTGACCAGGGGAAGGTTTTAAAGCCCACTTATGAGATGATTCGATCTTTTTTTTTTTTTTTTTTTTTTAGCAGCCTATTAGCGATAATTGTGAGAAAAAAAGTGGGTTGCGAGAATTGAGGAAACCTTGATGTAGGGTGATGGGTAATGGGTGAGTGAATGGATGGGGTGATGGGTAATGGGTGTGGGGTGATGGGTGAGTGAATAGGTGGGGGGTGATGGGTGATGGGTGAGGGAATAGGTTGGGGGTGATGGGTAATCTTTCTTATCTATCTATAATAATATAAGCGAAAGTGTGTCTGTCTGTGTGTGTGTGTGTGTGTGTGTGTGTGTGTGTGTGTGTGTGTGTGTGTGGTATAGGTTCCGCCCCCCGTGGCGCAAACACCTCATATGGCACATTTTTGGAATCAGGTTGACCAGGGGAAGGTCATAAGCCCACTTATGAGATGATCCGATTATTTTTTTTTTTTTTTTTTTTTTAGCAGCCTATTAGCGAGAATTGTGAAAACAAAAGTGGGTTGCGAGAGTTGAGGAAGCCTTGATGTAGGGTGATGGGTAATGGTGAGTGAATGGGTGGGGTGATGGGTAATGGGTGAGTGAATGGGTGGGGTGATGGGTAATGGTGTGGGGTGATGGGTGAGTGAATGGGTGGGGGGTGATGGGTGATGGTGAGGGAATAGGGGGGGGGGGTGATGGGTAATCTATAATAATATAAGCGAAAGTGTGTCTGTCTGTCTGTCTGTGTGTGTGTGTGTGTGTGTGTGTGTGTGTGTGTGTGTGTCTGGTATAGGTTCCGCCCCCGTGGCGCAATCAACTCATATGGCACATTTTTGGAACCGGTTGACCAGGGAAGGTTTTAAGCCCAGTTATGAGATGATCCGATTATTATTTTTTTTCTTTTTCTTTAGCAGCCTATTAGCGATAATTGTGAAGAAAAAAAGTGGGTTGTGAGAATTGAGGAAACCTTGATGTAGGGTGATGGGTAATGGGTGAGTGAATGGGTGGGTGATGGGTAAGGGTGTGGGGTGATGGGTGAGTGAATGGGTGGGGGGTGATGGGTGAGGGAATGGTGGGGGGTGATGGTAATGGTAAATATAAGCGAAAGTCTGTCTGTCTGTGCGTGTGTGTGTGGTGTGTGTCTGTATAGGTTCCGCCCCCCGTGGCGCAATCACCTCATATGGCACATTTTTGAATCGGGTTGACCAGGGGAAGGTTTTAAGCCCAATTATGAGATGATCCGATCACTTTTTTCTTTTCTTTTTAGCAGCCTATTAGCGATAATTGTGGAAAAAAGTGGGTTGCGAGAATTGAGGAAACCTGATGTAGGGTGATGGGTAATGGGTGATTTGAATGGGTGGGGTGATGGGTAATGGGTGAGTGAATGGGTGGGGTGATGGGTAATGGGTGAGTGAATGGGTGGGGTGATGGTAATGGTGTGGGGTGATGGGTGAGTGAATGGGTGGGGGGTGATGGGTTGGGGATGATGGGTGATGGGTGAGGGAATAGGTGGGGGGTGATGGGTAATGGGTGAGTGAATGGGTGGGGGGTGATGGGTAATGGGTGAGTGAATGGGTGGGGGGTGATGGGTAATGGGTTAGTGAATGGGTGGGGGGAATACATACATTTCTACATCCATGATTTCAGGAAAGTTAGAAGGGGCTATCTGGCGAGTCCATGTTTGGTGGGCCGAAGGCCCACCAAACACAGGTGGTGGGCCGAAGGCCCACCAATAGCCCTCCGCAGGAGCTAGCCAAAAAGTCCGCCCGGAGGGCGGCTTTGCGGCTAGTAATAATATAAGCGAAAATGTGTCTGTCTGTCTGTGTGTGTGTGTGGGGTATAGGTTCCGCCCCCCTTGGCGCAAACACCTCATATGGCACATTTTTGGAATCAGGTTGACCAGGGGAAGGTCATAAGCCCACTTATGAGATGATCCGATCACTTTTTTTTTTTTTTTTTTTTAGCAGCCTATTAGCGAGAATTGTGAAAAAAAAAGTGGGTTACGAGAATTGAGGAAGCCTTGATGTAGGGTGATGGGTAGTGGGTGAGTGAATGGGTGGGGTGATGGGTAATGGGTGAGTGAATGGGTGGGGGGTGATGGGTTGGGGGTGATGGGTGATGGGTGAGGGAATGGGTGGGGGGTGATGGGTAATGGTGAGTGAATGGGTGGGGGTGAGGGGTAATGGGTGAGTGAATGGGGGGGGTGATGAGTAATGGGTGAGTGAATGGGTGGGGGTGATGGGTAATGGGTGAGTGAATGGGGGGGGGTGATGGGTAATGGTGGGGGAATACATACATTTCTACATCCATGATTTCAGGAAAGTTAGAAGGGGCTATCTGGAGAGTCCATGTTTGGTGGGCCGAAGGCCCACTAAACACAGGTGGTGGGCCGAAGGCCCACCAATAGCCCTCCGCAGGAGCTAGCCAAAAAGTCCGCCCGGAGGGCGGCTTTGCGGCTAGTATTCAATAAAGGCGAGTTGTTCTCACCAATAATTTCATAGTTAATGTCCTCGTTATTATAGTCGTCATCATCGGTAAATAGCAATCTAAAATGGTCGTAAAATTCGTCAAGTATAATCTTGCTCTCTTTGTTACTTTGATCACCTTTTAATATTTTTCAATATAGCTTTGGATCTTTACTTTTGACTTCTCTTAGTTGTTTTACTATATTGAGATTTTCTTTATTCCTCGCCCTTATTATTTCTTTCTTGTATTTCTTACTTTTCTCTATCATAGCATTATACGTAGTGACACTTTTATGTTTATTATGTTTATTATTAGCTTTGTGGTATACTTTTCTAGCAATAAAGCACTGTTTGTCATATCCTTTCATATTAGCATTATTACTCTTTTATATATATTTGCTCTTACTACTCTGTGAAAAAATCTTTAAAGCTGGTTCTATTAACACAAGTTTTAACTGGTGAGTTATGTCATCCACAGTCATGTCATCCACTCCGTCATGCTCATTCACCCTGTTACTATCCACACTTTCCACGTACTCACTCTTTCTCTCATTTTTCCATCTTCCCGGTCTTACACAAGATGCTTCATTCACTTCACTACTTTCTTTACAGGCTTGTCTCACCAGGCAAGAAAATTCTAACACAGTCTGTATACCACAGTGTACATCGGAATACAATGGTGTGTGTGTGTGTGTGTGTGTGTGTATGGTTGAGAGAGAGAGAGAGAGAGAGAGAGAGAGAGAGAGAGAGAGAGAGAGAGAGAGAGAGAGAGAGAGAGAGAGAGAGAGAGAGAGAGAGAGAGAGAGAGAGAGAGAGAGAGAGAGAGAGAGGAAAAAAAAAAGTTCTCCAACGGGTAATATCTTGAAGCTTCACAGTTTTCCAAGAATGTTTCAGTGTCTGAAACAAATTCGAAGAGTCACAGTGTTACCAATGTAGTGAAAAAAATAAAAATATAAATTATTTCGCAAATAGAGTAGAATTATGAATAAGAAAATGATTGTGTATGAATAATATTTTCGGTGTAATACCATTACTATTGTTATTTATTTTCACTTCCTCTTGAAAATTCAGTCATTTTAGGACTGATTCTCTCTCTCTCTCTCTCCTGCTCTCCCTCCCTTCTCTCTCTCTCTCTCTCTCTCTCTCTCTCTCTCTCTCTCTCTCCCGTCAGGGTGGCAAGGTTGGTAGAGACGTGAGCTTGCAATGTGCAGAGTCCCTGCGCATTCGGTCAGCGGTTCGAGTCCGCCTAGTTCGTGCTGACGTGGCGGCGCTTTGTATAGTCAATAACCTTGTAGTTGGTACTTGCAAAGTGTCTAGATAGGATGAAAATCTTCTCTCTCTCTCTCTCTCTCTCTCTCTCTCTCTCTCTCTCTCTCTCTCTCTCTCTCTCTCTCTCTCTCTCTCTCTCTGTGCGTCTGTGTGTGTGTGTGTGTGTATGTGTGTATGTGCTAATATACAGCTGTCCTGCCGTAGGTGATAAGTCTGTAGGATCCTAGGCGGTATATCCAAGGCCTCCTAGAACACCAAAACACAAGCCTGCGTTTATGGCCTGCTTTGGCGCCTTCTTCAAGCTCTTCAGGTGTAAGAAACGAAGGCGTTGTGAAAAGAAGGAAGCCGCGGTGATTGAACTGATCCACGCCCAGGCAAGCCTGCAGCAGCAGCGCGTGGAGGAGAGCCCCGCCAGGGCTGAGGAGGAGAGCCCCGCCGAGGCTGAGGAGGAGAGCCCCGCCGAGGCTGAAGAGGAGAGCCCCACCGAGGCTGAGAAGGAGAGACCCGCCGTGGCTGAGAAGGAGAGCTCCGTCAAGGCTGAGAAGCAGAGCCCCGCCGAGGCTGAGAAGGAGAGCCCCGCCGAGGCTGAGAAGGAGAGCCCCGCCGAAGCTGAGAAGAAGAGCCCCGCCGAGGCTGAGAAGGAGAGCCCCGCCGTAGCCGAGAAGGAGAGATCCGCCGAGGCTGAGAAGGAAAGCCCCGCCAAGGCTGAGAAGGAGAGCCCCGCCGAGGCTGAGAAGGAGAGCCCCGCCGAGGCTGAGAAGGAGAGCCCCGCCGTGGCTGAGAAGAAGAGCCCCGTCAAGGCTGAGGAGGAGAGCCCCGCCGAGGCTGAGAAGGAAAGCTCCGTCGAGGCTGAGAAGGAGAGCCCCGTCGAGGCTGAGAAGGAGAGCCCCGCCGAGGCTGAGAAGGAGAGCCCCGCTAAGGAAGCTGAGGGTAAGTATAATGTAGAAGAGCAAGATCTATAGACTTATAATTAGCATACTTTAGCAAAGGAAATTTGTAAATATGTAACTCTACCCTTTGAAATTGTAAGCTATTTTGAGTAGTTAGTTATTGTTATTAACTAGTTAATGGTATTGATATTAGTTGAGTAGTTATTGTGAGTGTAGAGTGTTCTTTAAAATAGGGATTTTAAATAGAAACATGGAACATTAATTTAAAATAAGGAAGAAGTTAAAGAAATAATAGCGTATTATTATTGACGGAAGCAATACGCCTCCGTCAGGACAAATTTCTTTAGATGTTTATCCTCGTGAGGCTCGGAGCATATTTTAGAATAGTCCACGATACAAAATCGTCGTTTTCTCTCACAACTTCCTCTGACGTCACTAATCTGCGCGTGGTTTAACCTGATAGTATGTCTAATAATCTTGGTTTTTCTTGCCTCATGCGCGATGATGCGTGTTTAAGTTTGTTGTTTTGAGCCTTGCCTACGCGTGAGATGATAAGTATTAATAAACACCTTTTGTTGCTCTGCTCACGCTTGTCCTTGACTCCTCCTGTGTCATGTGTGTCCTTTGTCCTTAATCTCAATGGCTTAACTTTATTTTCCTGACATTTTTTACATTTCTTTTCTTTTCATTCTTATCACAACTTTCGTACCGCAACGCGTTTTTTTTTTTTTTTCCATTTTCTTTTATTTTACCTCACTGTTCTTGACTAATCACATTACTGGCACGGATTAGAGAAATTCAGTCCCGCGAATCAGCACCGTGAGGTTAGATTAGGACGGTTTTACACACACACACACGCCCGCCCGCCCGCCCGCCCGCCCGCCCGCCCGAAATATCAGACATCCTTTTACGTCTTAGTACAATCAGTTAGTCTCCTCAAACTCACACACAATATCCAACCTTAAAACTTGTATAGAAAACTTCCCTCTCTCTTGTTCTTTCCTGCGGTCTCATTAGCACACTATAGGTAACCCTGTACACCGGCCATTGTCTGCAGGGAACCCTTGGGAGTTTAAATAGAGATGAGGTGCTTCAAGGGTGGCGTAGAGACGGGGCCCAAGAACACTTTTTAAGAGTACTGCATCAAGGTTTGTTATGTGTGTCTGTTTGCTGTACGTCTGTCTTTCTGTCTGTCTCCTGTTCGACTTTTTTGTTTTTTTAGATTGTTAATTTTGTGTTATACTCAGTATGTTTTTGTACGCGTGTTCTCAGAATGGCAACACTGCGACTCGATGCTGGGAAGATATATATTTTGCCTTCCCCCTCTTCCTCCTCCTCCAATTCCTCCTCTTGCCCCCTTCCTTGATGTTGTTCCACCTCCTCTTCTTGATCCTCTCACTCTCTCTCTCCTCTCATGTCTGAATAGAAAAAAAAACTGTGGTTGGTTAATTTGCTTTAGTAAAGTGAGTGGCGCGAGGAAAGGAAAGGCAAAAGTGGGTGAAAGAAGAAAAGAGGGAGGAATGAGGGAGACAGGGAGAAGGGAAGGGAATAGAGTAGAGGATGATAATAGAGTAGTGAAAGAGAATAGAGTAGAGGAAGAGAATAGAGTAGAGGAAGAGAATAGAGTAGAGGAAGGGAATGATACAGGAATGGAAAAGAAAAGGAAGAATAGAGAGAAAGCAAAGAAACTGAATTGCTAGGAAAACACCAACTAGGGAGAGAGAGGAGAGAGAGAGAGAGAGAGAGAGAGAGAGAGAGAGAGAGGAGAGAGAGAGAGAGAGAGAGAGGAGAGAAGAAAGAGCGAGGAGGAAAGGAGAGAGAGAGAAGAGGAGAGAGAGAGAGAGAGAGAGACATGAGCATTCACACTGCTTATGGAAAAGTGTTTGTAACTTCACCGAACAACCTTGAACTGTAAGTACTGTGTATGTGTGTGTGTGCGTACTGTTGCTGCTGTGAGAGCAATATAGTTTTTGCCCTTCTTCGCTGAATAAATAAATACATGTGGACATATTAAACCAGGCCGTTTTTCAGACCACCTACTTCTCTGGGTGTAAGTCATGCAAATTATGTATGTATTCATATGTGAGAGCGGAGAAGAGAATATAGACAGAGAGAGAGAGGGGAGAGAGAGAGAGAGAGAGAGAGAGAGAGAGAGAGAGAGGGGAGAGAGGAGAGAGAGGAGAGAGGAGAGAGAGAGAGAGAGAGAGAGAGGAGAGAGAGAGGAGAGAGAGAGAAGAGAGAGAGAGAGAGAGAGAAAAAAAAAAAGAAGAAAAAAAAACCGTACAATGTTACGTATCATCAAAAAATAGTGTTGGATCTTATATCTGACCACAATTAAGCACAATCTTTGTCATCATTCTCTCTCTTTCTCTCTCTCTCTCTCTCTCTCTCTCTCTCTCTCTCTCTCTCTCTCTCTCTCTCTCTTCTCTCTCTTCTCTCTTCTCTCTCTCTCTCTCTCTCTTCTCTCTATCTCTCTATCTCTCTATCTCTCACACACGCACACGCACACGCACACGCACACGCACACGCACACGCACACGCACACGCACACACACACACACACACCGCACACACACACACACACACACACACACACACACACACAACACACAACACACAACACACACACGCACCGACACACACACAGACACACACACATACAGTCACACGCAGGAAATGGATACAGACAGTCGGATGTGCGAATGAGCAAAAAAAAATTACTCGTCGGGAATATTTGCCGTGTACGTGACAACACTCTTGGGAAACCGTGTGTGTGTGTGTGTGTGTGTGTGTGTGTGTGTGTGTGTGTGTGTGTGTGTGTGTGTGTGTGTGTGTGGTGTGTGTGTGTTGTGTGTGTGTGTGTGTGTGTGTGTGTGTGTGTGTGTGTGTGTGTGTGTGTGTGTGTGTTGTGTGTGTGTGTGTGTGTGTGTGGTGTGTGTGTGTGTTGTGTGTGTGTGTGTGTTGTGTGTGTGTGTGTGTGTGTGTGTGTGTGTGTGTGTGTGTTGTGTGTGTTGTGTGTGTGTGTGTGTGTGTGTGTGTGTTGTGTGTGTGTGTGTGTGTGTGTGTGTGTGTGGTTGTGTGTGTGTGTGTGTGTGTGTGTGTGTGTGTGTGTGTGTGTGTGTGTGTGGTGTGTTTGGGGTGTGTGTGTGTGTGTGTGTGGGGTTTTTGGTGTGTTGTGTGGTGTGTGTGTGTGTGTGTGTGTGTGTGTGTGTGTGTGTGTGTGTGTGTGTGTGTGTGTGTGTGTGTGTGTAAGTAAGTAAGTAAGTAAGTTTATTTCCATAGCAATTATATACATATATACATAACAATTTAAATAAATTTTGGAATGAATCTGTCGAGCCAAGGCTCCTTGACAGAATATTTCTATTAAAAAAAAAAATACAATTTAGCTGAGGAGCATCAAATATACATTATAGTATACATCAGTATACAAGAGAGAAAAACAGATTCATGAACTTGACACTATCTACATTATTTATGGAGTGGTATTTCTACAAATTTTGTTGCGTGAATAGATATTTTTTAATTTTATATTTAAATTGAGGAATACTACCCAAATTACACAGATTTTCAAGTCAGTTTGGTAAAGTATTCCATAATTGAGGACCAAAATAAAAGATGCTGTTCCTGAAGAGAGTTGTTCGATATGGCGGACAAACTAAATTAACATTATTATTTCTAGTGCTGTGAATGGTTTCTTGTAAGTTAAAAATGGAATTTCCCCTTTTTCTGTTTGTAATACTTTTAAAAATGTATGTAGAAGAAAGCATTTATGGATAGAATAAAAATTTAGAAGCTTGTGTTCTGAAAATATATTGGCAGTAGAATAAAAATTTACCTAAATGAAATATACATCTCAAAATTTTGTTTTGTGCTATTTTAATTTGGTAATGCAGGAGGGCCAAGTACATGCCCATACTGACACACAATATATAAGGTGAGGGTAACACAACGTGTAGTATATACTGATCATAGCTTCGATTGTGAGGTGATTACGTACCTTATATAATAGCCACACATTCGGGATAGTTTGGAATATACATCATTTATCTGCAAGCTCCAATTAAAATTTTCATCTATATGGACCCCAAGGAATTTTGTATGAGTTACATTTTTAATAATTTCACCCTCTAAGAACAGTGGAGGGAGATGATTTTTAAAAAGGAACGTTTGAAAGAGGATATAGTTAGTTTTGGAAGTATTAAGTTTTAATTTGTTAGTTTTTTATCCATTGATTAATTAATTCTAGTTCTATAGTTAAAACCTTCTGTGAAAATTTTAGTATATCCTTACCCGCTAATAGCAAGTTGGTATCATCAGCATATATAGTATATTTGAACTGGAACTAGCATTTGCAATATCATTTATGTAAACAAGAAAAAGTAATGGTCCTAGAATAGATCCTTGTGGTACTCCTGTGGTTATAGTTTTTGAAGAAGAAAAATTACCATTACAATACACTGACTGTAAACCTATTGCTTAAATAGCTTTCAAAAAGTTGCAGTGGTACACCTCTAATGCCATTAGGTTAAAGTTTATCCCGCAATATCGATGGTTTAAAAAAAGTCAAAGGCCTTGATAAGTCGAGAAATAGCCCGACTACATGATGTTTTTTTTCCAAGTACTTGTAGACACTATTTGTAAATTTGTATTATTCCTGACTCTGTTGAATGGTATGCCCGAAAACCATGTTGGTATTTAGAAAGTAATTGTTATTTTCTAAGTAATTAATCAAAGGGGTTTTGCAATGACTTTTTCGAATATTTTGCTGAAAGCTGGTAGTAGGAAATGGGGCGATAATTGTTAATGTCATTATTACTGCCCGATTTGTATATTGGAATCACTTTGGCCTTTTTTAGTCTGTCGGGGAAAATTCCTGTTCTTAAAGAGAGGTTGATTATGTGAGCCCAGTGGGGTTGACAATAAAGTTGATGTGTGTTTTAATATTCTGGTGACACATCGTCAATTCCGGGTGTGCTAGTTTTAAGGGCTTGTAGATATCTTTCAGTTTCAGTGGGGCTTAAAGGGGTAGATACATAGAATACGCAGGAGAATTGATTAAGTAATTAAGGTGATTTTCCCTCAAGTATATTTTGGTTCTCATCTCTTTTAGGAAGTGATCGTTAAAATTTTTTTTGACATTTCAGGGCACAATGGTTTTAGTTCGATTTTTGTTTCTTTGTTTTTGTTGGAATTTTACCAAGTATAGAGTTAATAGATTTCCAGTGAGATTTGGGTTTCTTGGTTGTCTTTTAATTGTTTTTGTAATAGTTGTTTTTTGCTGTTCTTAGAATTGTTGAATACCGTTTCTTAATGCTAATGTAATGTATGGGCTTCGTTCCTTTTTATTATTTACACAAATTCTTCTTTCTGGAAAATATTTTTTAAACATGCTGTCGAATTTAAGAAAAAATGCATTATATGCTTCATTAGGACAGTTTGACTGTAATATGTCAGCCCAATTCACCTGTGAGAGATCGGTTTCCAAAGTTATTTTAAAGCAGTCTGTGTTACAATTCTTTTATTAATATTATACTGGGTCACTTTGTCTTGGATAAAATATCTTAAATTGAGAAACAACTGGATAATGATCAGTGATGTCTGTTTGTATTTTGTAATTATTAAATTTGATTCAATATGTGATTTCCCAAATATGATCAATTTAAAGTGGCCGGTTGTATCTGTAATTCTGGTAGGTCTTTGTGATTAGTGGAAAAAAAGAAAAGGAAATCATCATATTAAAGAAATCAAATACATACCTATCGTTATGCTTTAACAAATCTAAATTAAAATCCCCGAAAACATGAAAAACTAAAGTATTTTTTTTTTCATTAGCTGTGACAAGAATGTCATTCAAAGTGTCTAAGAAAATATTTATATTACCTCCAGGAGGCCTATACACACATATAAATAAATATTTTCTATAATTATCAGTACACTCAACACCTAAACATTCTAAGTAAGACTCGACAAGGCAAAATTCATTTGATATGGTAGAATGATGGTCATCAGAAATATACATGGCTACCACCTCCCCGTATCCCATTTCTACACATGGTAAACATTTTGTATCCTGGTAATTGGTATAATTTGACAAGGTCAGGGGCAAGTCTGGTTTTAGTGAATCCTAGTTTTATCAAACTTCACACCTGTATTTGCTAAAACTAAATCTACAAAAAGCTGTAAATTAGTGGTACGGACCTAATGTTCATATTTAGTAATGTAATTATGTTAGTGTCATTATGTGGATATAAAGTATCCAAAATACATAATTTGATTGGGGATATTGTGATATGTTGAAAGTAAACAGGACTGATTTACGTCTAACTCATTGTTGTACTTGTCTTTTAATAAATAAAAAGGGTCAAACGTGATGTTATTTTATGGAAAACGTGGGGCAATCAAAACTAAGAAGATTAATGAGATCATGTCATCTATAGAAGTAAATGGCAATTCAAAGTAATCTAATTGTAGTGGCATTGTAAAATACGTAGATAAAGTATACGTATTTTGAGAGAATATAACTAAACCCGCCGCTGTTCTTACTTTTCTTACGGTTCTGAGCTCCCATTGGTGAGGTTTGTTTTTGAGAGGTGCCTCTCTCCGCACCTGATTTAGCAGTCACTTCACCTTCAAAAGCCCCGTTGCCCCCGCTGCACCACCGGCTGCACCACCACCACTGCTACGCGTCGCGCTTCCATCGTCCTGTGAGGGTTCACCAACAACTGAACTCCTACCAGCCGGAGCAGATGACGACGGGTCGTCACCACCACCAGATGGCGTACCGTCAGCAGTCGGGAAGGGTCGACTCATTCTCGGTTTGATAATAAGTCTTGTATGCCTAAAGTAGGCAATTTTTCCTTCAGCTCGGGCTTGCTTGTGTGGTGTGTGTGTGTGTGTGTGTGTGTGTGTGTGTGTGTGTGTGTGTGTGTGTGTGTGTGTGGTGTGTGTGTGTGTGTGTGTGTGTGTGTGTGTGTGTGTGTGTGTGTGTGTGTGTGTGTGTGTGTGTGTGTGTGTGTGTGTGTGTGTGTGTGTGTGTGTGTGTGTGTGTGTGTGTGTGGTGTGTGTGTGTGTGTGTGTGTGTGTGTGTGTGTGTGTGTGTGTGTGTGTGTGTGTGTGTTGTGTGTGTGTGTGTGTGTGTGTGTGTGTGTGTGTGTGTGTGTGTGTGTGTGTGTGTGTGTGTGTGTGTGTGTGTGTGTGTGTGTGTGTGTGTGTGTGTGTGTGTGTGTGTGTGTGTGTGTGTGTGTGTGTGTGTGTGTGTGTGTGTGTGTGTGTGTGTGTGTGTGTGTGTGTGTGTGTGTGTGTGTGTGTGTGTGTGTGTGTGTGTGTGTGTGTGTGTGTGTGTGTGTGTGTGTGTGTGTGGTGTGTGTGTGTGTGTGTGTGTGTGTGTGTGTGTGTGTGTGTGTGTGTGTGTGTGTGTGTGTGTGTGTATGTGTGTGTGTGTGTGTGTGTGTGTGTGTGTGTGTGTGTGTGTGTGTGTGTGTGTGTGTGTGTGTGTGTGTGTGTGTGTGTGTGTGTGTGTGTGTGTGTGTGTGTGTGTGTGTGTGTGTGTGTGTATTCATCTAGCTGTATTTTACAGGGCCAGAGCAATGCTCGTGTGGCCCCGTCTCCATATCAACATTTTTATCATTCATCCTTAGTGCTTTGTGTTGGCCGAAGCCAGCACCCCGGAGAGCAGGTCACAAACCCCGGCTAACACCCGGTACCCATTCACTGCTGGGTGGACAGGGGCTCGGGTTTTAAGGAAACAACCCATCTGTTTCCGCTCCGCCCGGGGATCGAACCCGGGACTTCTCGGTTGTGAACCAAGCGTGCTTCCCCTACACCACGGAGTACCCGTTGTGTGTGTGTGTGTGTGTGTGTGTGTGTGTGTGTGTGTGTGTGTGTGTGTGTGTGTCCTTGAGGTTCCTGTAAATGCCGAACATGTTATTCTTTATTTTTTTCTTCAGGTTCTTCTAATGCGGTTGAAAGTAATGGATATGTCGCTTGAGAGAGAGAGAGAGAGAGAGAGAGAGAGAGAGAGAGAGAGAGAGAGAGAGAGAGAGAGAGAGAGAGAGAGAGAGAGAGAGAGAGAGAGGAGGAGAGAGAGAGGAGAGAGGAGGAGAGAGAGAGAGAGAGTTATTAGTCAAGATAGCTTAATCGATGTTTCTGCCTCAAAATAAAATACCCACATAAATTAAAAAAGTAAATAGAAAAATAAGAATAAAGAGAATAAAAACTTTACATTTTCAGAACTGCACGAAAGAAAAGCAAAACACTTTACATAGGAAATGTAATCCCCAAAATGGCCTCGTGAAGGAAATTAACGTGGGAAAGGTCATGGTGGTAGTGGTGGTGATGGTGGTGTTGTTGGTAATAATGGTGGTGGTGGTGGTGGTGGTGGTGATGGTGGTGGTGATGGTGGTGTTGTTGGTAATAATGGTGGTGGTGGTGGTGGTGATGGTGGTGGTGGTGTTGGCGGTAATGGTGGTGGTGGTGGTGGTGATGGTGGTGGTGATGGTGGTGTTGTTGGTAATAATGGTGGTGGTGATGGTGGTGGTGATGGTGTGGTGGTGGTGTTGTTGGTGGTAATGGTGGTGGTGGTGGTGGTGGTGGTGGTGATGGTGGTGGTGGTGGTGTTGTTGGCGGTGGTGGTGGTGGTGGTGACCGTGGTGGTGGTGGTGGTGGTGTTGTTGGTGGTAATGGTGGTGGTGGTGATGGTGGCGATGGTGGTGGTGGTGGTGGTGGTGTTGTTGGTGGTAATGGTGGTGGTGGTGATGGTGGCGATGGTGGTGGTGGTGGTGGTGGTGGTGGTATTGGTGGTAATAGTGGTGGTGGTGATGGTGGTGGTGGTGGTGGTGGTTTTGTTGGTGGTAATGGTGGTGGTGGTGATTAGGGTGATGGTGGTGGTGGTGGTGGTGGTGGAAGTGATGGTGGTGATGGTCAGTGTTTACGTAGTAATACAAATAAATCATATCAGTAATGGTAATATTATTGTTGAAGCTTATAGTTTTGGAGTGTAATGAAGGCGGAAGATAAGTTGGAAAGAAGAGGAATACATAGGAATACATATATATAACAGATAAGAATACCAGTAATAACAGTTACCAGGAGACCTATTGGTCTATAATGAGGGTATCTGCTGAACTACACACTACTAACTATCAACTACATGTTAGAGGACAGTTGGAAAAGGATACCATGCCCCTAAAAAAGATAGGAACTTGGAAATTTGTAGTGAGTGTAGTGAGAATGATAGGATATGAAGTATGCTAACTACAACTACCAATAACATTAATCGATCCGGGGTACGATATAATATAACTATGCAGGGCAATATCAAAACCCATGTACTCTACAGTACGCGTCCAGTCTGTTTTTAAATGAAGTTATTGTGCTGGCTTCGACAACATTTGCTGCTAATCTGTTCCATCGATTAACAACTCTAACATTGAAATAATTTTTACGGAGATCTATGATGAAACTTTGTCCAATCAGTTTTGAACCGTTGTTTATTGTTGTCACGTGAAAAAGCTCGAATAGGTTCTCTTGATTAATGTCATCAAATCTTTTAACAATTTTAAAAGTTCCTATGAAATACCCACGGATTCTGCGATCCTTTAAAGTAATCGTCCAGACCATTTCATCATTCCTGATTTAATGCAGTCAAAATATAGCCATGATCGAGTATATCAACAATATGTTGCCACTTTTTGCATCCAGTCACCCGTTTTTAAATGATCCACATTCAAAATCTGTAAATTTCCCGAGCTCCCAAAACAAAACCGACGACCAGCAGACGACGCACCACGGCTCGGCGACGTCAAGTTCGGTAGCTTCCCAGCCCTGCCTGATACAAATACACAGAGAATCAGAAATAAATATAGTACTTGAAGAATCCAAGCATTTCCGACCTATTTGACCATGATATGTGTGTGTAGCGCCTGGCAGTGGCGGGTGAGAGGAGCGAGGTGGGAAACACACTGTCTTGTCGCGCTCCTCTCACCCGCCACTACCAGGCGCTACACACACATATCATGGCCAAATAGGTCAGAAATGGGTGCTAAGCTCTCTGCAAAGGCACAGCTTTCTTGCTGTATCCATGTAGGATGCAAGTATATGCCACATCGCAAAAAAATTATATCAGAAACACCCAAAATGCTTCATGTAGTATTTATTTCTGATTCTCTGTGTATTTGTATCAGGCAGGGCTGGGAAGCTACCGAACTTGACGTCACCAGCAAGTTTCGCGCCACGGCTGGAATGAAGCTGTTGTTTTTCCCTCGCTTTTTACAAAAGTCATGTTTTTAGGGAAATAAGGCGTGGAAATGAATAATTTTTTGTGGATTAGGTATTTTGAATGAACATTCAACATAATTATGCAAAGAAAAAATGGGTCTGGACGATTACTTTAAGGAAAACATATTAATTTTTCGGAGTCTCTCTTCGTAAGATGAATTTCGCAGAGATGGAATCAGTTTGGTTGCTCTTCTTTGAACTGATTCCGGTTTGGCTTCATCTTTTACGAAACAAGGCGACCATAATTGAACGGCATATTCTAAATGCGGCCTAACCAAAGCCGTGTATAATCATGTCATTACTTTAGGGGTTTTATGTTCAAAGTTGCGTTTTATGAAGCCCAGCATCATATTTGCCTTTTCACTAGCAGCTAAGCAATTTGTACTGGATTTAAGATAATTACTAATGATGATAATAAATGGTGATAATTACTAATGATGTCCATTTTTTTCCTGCTGTACCTCAGTTAACGACTTATTTTGCAGTTGATAGTTATATATGAGGTTAACATTACCTATATGCATTTCTTTACATATTCCGGATTTAAATTTTAATAGCCAATTATTGCTCCAATCTGATAGTTAATCTAGATCACGTTGTATGAGTTCACAGTTTTTTATAGTGTATGCTTTACCGCCTAATTTGGTGTCATCAGCAAATTCGGATATTTTAGATACAAGTCCGCAATCTAGATCATTGATATATTATACATCAGGAATAGAATTAGACCCATGGCCGAGCCCAAGGGCACCCCACTAGTAACATCTAACTAATTTGATGCCTCGCCATTGATTACTACTAGTTGCTTGCGGTTTGAAAGCCAATCGCCAATCCATGAACATAACTGCTCTCCTAAACCATGAGCTCTAGCTTGGTCACTTATGAGGAACTGCTTATGAGGAACTATATCGAAGGCTTTCTGAAAATCAAGGTATAATATATCCGAGGGAATTTTAGCGTCCCAGTTTGAATAAATTATATTGAAAAAATCGAGTAAATGATTTAAGCAAGATCTCTTATTTCGAAAACCATAATATTTCGTCTACCGTTATTTCATCTATTACCAAAATATCCCTTGCTTGTCCCGCAAATATGTAACTGGTACTGGTAATGGAGCTTCGTCTTCTTTAATAAAAACTGCATTCAAGTAATCATTGAGTACGGACGCCGTACTCTTATTATCGTTTACTAAGATGTTTTTCTTATCTTTCTGTGGCCCAATGCATGTTTTGACGTTTTTCTTGCTTCGAATGTATTGAAAAAACCTTCTCGGGTTCGATTTAGATTCCTTAGCAATTTTTTCTTCATACTTGCGCTTTTTATATCTAATCAAACCTTCACAACGACGCTCTAAGTCATTGTAATATCGAAAATCGCAGTCCGTATTAGATAGCTTGTAAACTTTATACGTTCGTCGCTTACTACTGAAGATTTGTTGAATCTCATTAGTCATCCAACAGGGTCTGTTTTTGTTATTCAAGCGTTTTTTTATCTAGGGAACATATTTTCAACAACTGATTGAATTTTTTTAACGAATAAATTACACATGTTTTCGGCGTTATTACCATTTATTAGATCAAAACAATGAACTTCACTTAGGACTTAGGCACTGCTGATCTTTGTAAAATACGCTTTATTATAATAGGGAATTAGTAACTGATTTTCTGTGATGTCTACGTTGCAATTTATGCCACATCTGATTATCCTGTGATCACTGTTTGCTAAATGTTCACCTATGTCGCAGTAATCAATGAAATCAGTGTCGGAATTGAGAACTAAATCCAAAATACTATTATCCCTTGTAGGCTCTTGTACAAACTGATATAAAAATAATTCATTTACCATATCTAACAGTCGCATATCTTCTCTATCAGCATAATTATTATTCCAGTTTATACGAGGTAGGTTAAAATCTCCGCATATGATTGTGTGTCTATTATTATTGACCACTGACTTTATCTCGTCATACAGGAGGCATCTACTTCCGTATTTTTTTTTGGAGGACGATATATTGTCCCAAGAGTTAACAGTTTACAGTTTAGCTTTATCTTTACGTACACTGAGTCATAATGATTGTGATTTACTTTGTCGATTTCGATTGCTGGTAAGTTATCTTTAATGTAAATAAGGACACCTCCACCCACTTTATGTGTTCGTCAATTAAGAAATGGATTATAGCCTGGAATAGCTATTTCAGAAAATAAATGTTTATCTTTGGTGGTGAGCCAAGTCTCTGTGTTACTCACGATATCGGGCGTTTCGGAACATACGTAAGCCATTAGTTAATTTCGCTTTAAAATAACGCTTCTAGCATTTGTGTATACAAATTTAAGCTCCATTATAGTTTTGGTAAGCTTATGTAAGGGTTTACCGGCAGGGTGTCTAGGGTCCACTGTAACACAACGCATGATTATGTCACTTCGATTATGACTGGCTGGAACAGTACGCAAAAAAGCGTTTTTATGTGGTAAATGAGATGCTACGGTGATGTTGCTGCTGCCGTCCGCTCACCGGTTTTTGATCTGTAAGAGAAAACTTTATCATTATGCAATCGTCCTAATCGTGCATGACCAACGGGGCTGAGGTGGAGTCCGTCATCCCCAAACAGGATTGAATCCTCATCCAGGACGGGGTCTTTGTAGAAATCATCCCAAAAGTTAGCGAAGTCGACATTTTCCTGCGAACAAAGAGACCTTAATTATTAACGCTGAACGCTTTATCTTAAAAGCGCTGATCCATTTCCCAGTCTGGGGAGAATTCCTGAAATAATTATATGATTAGTTTTAGTCTTGAATTTCCTTGATCAACCTCATGTACTTGTTCAGATTTCTTCAGATCCGCTACTGTACACGTCGTTGGTTCCTGCATGAATGACATAGAGAGTATTGTCGTTAGTGTTGTTGGTGATGTCATCGCAAGCTGCAGCGATGTCGTCGAGTCTGGCTCCTGGGAAACAAAAGCGTTTCCTTTTATCACTAGTAACTACCACAATACTCCACCAGCTGTCCTCGGAGAATCGAGTCTCCGATCAATCTCGTCTCGTGTTCATCTTCCTTCATTTCGCCAAATAACCTGAAATTTATTGAAGTTGTGAACGGTAAGGGCGCCTTAACTGCTGCTGGTAGTCGCGATCCTCGCCTTATTGGAACAAAAAAGGCAGATGAAAGAGAAGAGGAAGGAGAGGGAGAAGAGAAGGAGGCTGGAGTAGAGGATGAAGAGGAGGAGAAGGAGGAGAAGGCTGGAGTAGAGGAGGAAGGGGTGGAGCAGAGGGAGGAGGAGGAGGCTGGAGTAAAGGAGGAGGAGGCTGGAGTAAAGGAGGAGGAGGCTGGAGTAAAGGAGGAGGAGGCTGGGGTAGAGGAAAAGGAGGCTGGGCTAGAGGAGGAAGAAGAGGAGGAGGAGGAGGCTGTAGTAGAGGAGGGAGGGGGAAGAGGCTGGAGTAGAGGAGGAGGAAGAGGAAGAGGAAGAGGAAGAGGAAGAGGAAGAGGCTGGAGTAGCGGAGCAGGAGGAGGAGGGGGAGGCGGCGGTGGATGATGAAGATGGGTGGGTGGGGGAAGGAAGGAAGGAAGGAAGGAAGGAAGGAAGAGTCGGAGGAAGGGAGGAAAGTAGGAGGGAGGGAAGGTGTTGTACATATTGTGAGAATGTAAAACTATAATATTTTTTTAATTTTTATTTGCATTAGTTATTTTATAAAGTTGTAATTCAGAGCTAATGGCGTTTACGTACCTATATCTGCATTCTCTCGCTCATCTCCGTTCCTCTCTCTCTCTCGTCTCATCTCTCTCTCTCTCCTCTCTTCTCTTCTCTCTCTCTCTCTCTCTCTCTCTCTCTCTCTCTCTTCTCTCTCTCTCTCTCTTCTCTCTCTCTCTCTCTCTCTCTCTCTCTCTCTCTCATCGTCCCTCCTCTCTCTCTCTCTCTCTCTCTCTTCTCTCTCTCTCTCTCTCTCTCTCTCTCTCCTCTCTCTCTCTCTCTCTCTCTACATCTCTCCCTCTCTCTCTCTCTCTCTCTCTCTCTCTCTCTCTCTCTCTCTCTCTCTCTCTCTCTCTCTCTCTCTCTCTCTCCTCATCCTCTCTCTCTCTCTCTCTCTCTCTCTCTCTCTCTCTCTCTCTCTCTCTCTCTCGTCCTCTCTCTCTCTCTCTCTCTCTCTCTCTCTCTCCTCTCTCTCTCTCTCTCCTCTCTCTCTCTTCTCTCTCTTCTCTCTCTCTCTCTCTCTCTCTCTCTCTCTCTCTCTCTCCTCTTCTCTCTCTTCTCCTCTCTCTCACTCTGTCCACGTATTACCGTTTTTCATACCAACTTGATTTCCTACCGAGCGCCTCTCACCCTTTCATACTTGCCTTCGTAAACCTCACTATGCAAGCTCTGCCTTCTATACTCTCTTTACCCTTCTTGCCTTCCCTGCCGCCACCGCCCACCAAGCCTCTCATACACACACCAGAACAGACTTTCTTGTCACCGCATTCGTTCGTATCTGATCTAACTTTCCACCAGCAATACATCGAGATGGAGGACGACCTGGGGAAAATCATGCGAGGAAAAACGAAGGACGAACAGGATAAAAAAACAAAGGCCAGAATAGAGATGTGGGAAAAAAAAGCCAAAAAAAAGAGGATTTAGGTGGTGAATGGGTTTGAAAAAAATGAAGAATGCAAAGAAAAAGCAATGTCGACGATAATTATCAAAGAAACTTGAAATAAAAGATCCTATAAAGTGAGAATGACGATAATAAGAGAATATATGCGTATGTGTGAGAGAGAGAGAGAGAGAGAGAGAGAGAGAGAGAGAGAGAGAGAGAGAGAGAGAGAGAGAGAGAGAGAGAGAGAGAGAGAGAGAGAGAGAGAGAGAGAGAGAGAGAGAGAGAGAGAGAGAGAGAGACCCTCCCCCTGTAGTTAAAGAAACTTGAAATAAAAAACCTATTAAGTGAGAATGACGATAATAAGTGAATAGATATGTGAGTGAGACAGAGACAGAGACAGAGACAGAGACAGAGACAGAGACAGAGCCCTGCTGCCGGTGCTCAGCAAAGTGATGGAGACCGTCGTGGCCTCGCGAATAACGGAGCACCTCGAGAGGCACCACCTGCTCTACCCCAGGCAGTTTAGGTTTCGGCAGGGGAGGTCAGCGGCAGACCTGCACCTACTGCTGGCTTCTGACCTGAGTGCCGCCCTGGACCAAGGCAAGGCCACTGCCGTCGTGGCGCTGGACATCAAAGGCGCCTTTGACCGGGTGTGGCATGAAGCTTTGGTCACAAAGCTCCGCGCCGCTGGCATAGACGGGGCACTCCTGCCTCTCCTCAGAGACTATCTGAGGTACATACATCTGAGGGTGACTGACGGTCGAGTCCGAGTGGTCGGGAGTCCGAGGTGCAGCCCATTAGAGCAGGTGTGCCTCAGTTAAGGTGCCTCGGCCCCCTGCTCTGGAAAATATACATTAATGACTTGCTGCACCTCATCCCAAGGGCGAAGGCCTTTGCGGATGACATCACCCTGACCCAGAGCTACAGCGCAGAGGAGGAAACTGCCACCACGTCCCAGCTCAACGACGCGCTAAGTCGCATCGCAGTCTGGGGCAGCATGTGGCAAGTGAAGTTTGCTTCTCAAAAAACGCAGCTTCTCAACGTTTCCAGGTCGGGTGCAGCTCTGTGCCTTAAATTCAACGGGGAGTCGGGGACACAATGGCACCGCAGGATGAGGTGGAGGTACTGGGGGTGACCTCCGACCGTAGTTTGACCTTCAGAACCCACATCGAGCGGCTCACTAGAGTGGCCTCAGGGAAGCTGGCATCTCTGAGGAAGATGTCGTGGCTTCTCGACGGTAGGGGGCTAGAAATACTCTACAAGGCGCAGGTTCGCTCCTCCCTGGAGTATGCGTGCCTCACGTGGGGCGGCGTGGCCAATAAACACCTCGCCCTCCTGGACAAGGTACAGGCCCGAGCGGTTAGGATCATCAATAACAACAATGCCGAACAGGAGCCACATCTCACCACCCTCCAACACCGACGTGACGTGGCAGGACTCACCGTGGGTGTTCAAGGTGCAGGTGAAGCGTGTGAGTCACCTTCAGGCATTGTGGCAGCCATACCGCCTTGCTCCGGTCACCACCCATGCTGTCGCTCTGGCTCCTGGTGAGCTATTGCAGCCCCGCTGCCGTACGTGGCACCACCAGCGCCAGTTCACAAACACATATATCAGTTGGTGGAACACGCTGATATCATAAACATAATTTAACGGAGCGAGTGTCCAGGAATTCAAAGTGATGGTGAACAACTGGTTGCTGGGCAGAGCTGGGTGATAGTGATAAGTGACTATTATAAGGACCAGTGTAAGACCTTAAGATAAGGAGCATGAAGAATGTAACCTTTAGTATGTAAATTACTATACTCCAATGTAATTTTTAATGTAACTTCTGTGTAAACTATTAACTAGTATAAATATAAAAGAGAGAGAGAGAGAGAGAGAGAGAGAGAGAGAGAGAGAGAGAGAGAGAGAGAGAGAGAGAGAGAGAGAGAGAGAGAGAGAGAGAGAGAGAGAGAGAGAGAGAGAGAGAGAGAGAGAGAGAGAGAGACCCTCCCCCTGTAGTCACCGCACCACCCAAGATAAAAGGAAGCCGGACAAAAGAGTTCGGCGTTTATTTTGTGAGGAATCAAAGGCTTAATCCAGGGAACGTCACAGCCACTGAGTCTTTTGATAATGAAAGAAAACATGCCATGTGGAGGCGAGTGACGAGGAAATATATATAGGAAGAAGGATTACAAAAGATAACACAAACACTACCAGATCCCTTTGGTCCTGGCCCGGCTGTTTGGTCACACTACACTAAACGAACTTGAAATAGTATGAGGGAAAAGATATTACAGAAGAATTCCACTCATCTACCCAACTCTCCATCACCGAAGTGATATCACGAAACACTGAAAAGCTAACGAGGATTTTATGAGGGAACTGAAAAAACAAGTTCAATTTATATATATTCTATGTTAGTTGTGACTATTTTAAATATTTCGGATGGTCTATAACGATCATGAACCTTGTAATTCCATCTGGTCTAGGTTAAGAATAGTAGTAGTGATCGTGAACTCTATGCTTTGGCTTATTATGATGTAAGGTAAAGTTTGCACAGTTTGGTTGTTAGGAAGGGGTATGGTAGCCTAGCCTGCCGCTTTCTAGGGTGGCAGCAGTCAATCAGGCCCACAGTCCACTATGTCAGAGTATTTTACCTTTAGGGACGGCACATACACCACATCCCCTTATAGCAGTAAACCGCGGTATGCCATGAACAGGAAAAAGAGGAAACGTGAAGCGTGGTGACAAAAACGGAAGGGAACGTGCCAAATGGAAGACAAAGATACTTGAATGAAAGGATACAATGAGATAAGGAAGTGAAATGGGAAGGTTGATTGAGGTGAGTTGGAAATACTGACTTCAAGACGAAATCAATGCTATTAAATGGGGTTCCAGCAGCAAAAATAAAGAATATCTCAACATTAATAAATATATAATGTGTTGTTCTTGTGGACGAAGGAATAAAGTGACTATACCGTAGCGTGGCATTGATTAACAGGATTAATATATAAATAGAAACATTAAAATAGTGATAGAAAGAATACGAAAATGATTGACTTGAAAGTCCTAACTTCCGGGTCCGGGTAATTCAATTACCCGGAAAACGTGAAGTAATTGGCATGAAATATTTGATGGTTTGGAAATATGATAATTGACGTGTGTGGTAATTTTAGTAAAGACCTGACTGACTTATTAATTGACTAACTGATTTAATTGATTGACTGACTGACTAACTGATCGGCTGACTGACACTCAACATCATCAGGGAAACAAATAATTAACATTGCAGATCAAGTAAAACACACGCACACACACACACACACACACACACACACACACTCACACACATACACACACACACACACACACACACACACACACACACACACACACACACACACACACACACACACACACACACACACACACACACACACACACACACACACACACACACACACACACACACACACACACACACACACACCGCCGCGAGGGTCAACTTGATAGCGTCCTGGCCTGTTATTCTGTAGTAGCCGGTTCGAATCCTCACTTCTCCCGGGGATTTTTCACTCACAAATTCGGGTGGTTACTGTCCCCCTTGAGCAAAGGGATGGGAGGTTGTGGTGTGTGAGGTCCCAGCATTGCCCAAAGATCGGTAAAAAGTAGCTCCAAACTTGCACCGGCAGTGTGAAATTGGCGATCGCGAGTCCGACTCGCGTGGACAAGACCATGGGCGAATAACACAAACACACACACACACACACACACACAAACAAACACACACACACACACACACACACACACACACACACACACACACACACACACACACACACACACACACACAGACACAAACACAGACACAGACACAGACACAGACACACACACACACACACACACACACACACACACACACACACACACACACACACACACACACACACACACATTCACCATGGTCTCATTTTTTTTTCTTCAAGCTTTATGTTATTCAGTCCTGATGCAAACATTTCAGAAATTGGTTCTATAACTTCACAAACACTCGCCTTCCCCTCTGTTCCTTCTTCACTCTCTCTCTTCTGTCTTTATTTAATTATTATTCATTCATTTATTTATTCGACATACGTTTCGTTCTCTCGTCCATGTTCGTCTCTCTCTCTCTCTTTTTCTCCCCTCTTTCTCTTTTTCTCTCTTTCTCTTTCTCTCTCTCTCATCTTCGATTCTTTGCCTTCTTCCTCCAGTTTTCATCTAAATATTAGTTTTTGATTTATTAAGGAAAACGTGTTATTTCAATTGAATAGTAGTGGTTTTCCAACCAATTTTGACGAAAATACCTCGATCTATCATGTTCCATTGAAAAAAAATATTCATAGCAGGACCCTAACGCATGTAACCAGCGGTGGATCTTTGAATGCCTTATGTTAGAAATCGTGGATTCCATTATTTTAGTTTTTACCATTTTAACGCGAAACTTTTAGTCCTAGACCTAGAGGAAACATAAATAAGGAAACAAATATTAAGATTGAGCTATGTTATAGCTAACAAATGCTAAGCTATATATTTAGAAAAAAAAGGATATATTATTGTTATAACATTTTCAAATGTTATTTTCTCAATTAATTTCAACCTGATTTCGTTTTCCTATATCTCAGATGAAAGGCCTTGCTCTACTCTATGATTAGTACTCAAAACATGTTTTAATAACATTAATTAAGAAGAGTAATTAAGGAAACCGTGATTTTCAAAATAACTCTTAGGTGCTACCCTACCGAGTTTCGCAAAAAAAAAATTGGATCTCGTGTTCCATTATAACAAAATCAAAGCAGGACCCCGTTGTGCTCGCCCAGAGCGTGGCGCATGTAACCACCGGTGGGATCATTGAATGCCTTATGGTAGCAATCGTGGAATCTATTTTTTTTATTACCATTTTAACGCGAAACTATTAGCTGTAGAGGAAACATTATTACGGAAACAAATGTGAAGCTTGAGGTGCTCTATCTGATGTTGTGATCGGTTTAAAAAAAAACTTTGTATATTTCGAAAAAAAAGCTATATATTTATATAGAATTTTAGATATAATTTTATCAAATACTTTTAGCCCCATTCTTTTGCTGAAGTAAAAAAAATGGCCTTGATCTACTCTAAGTTTGGTACTTAATGCATCTTTTACGTAACTATCAGAGTTTTTGAGTAATTATATCGCAACGTGATTTAAAAAAACAAGCTCTTAGGTCTACCATATTTAGTTTCACAAAAATGCCTGGATCTCTCATATCCCATTGAAAAAAAAAGACCCGTTGCGCTCTCCTAGGGCGTAGCGCATGTAACTACCGGTGGGATCTTTGAATGGCTTATGGTAGCAATCGTGGAATCTATTAATTTTAATGTCATTTTCTCAATGATTACATCCTGATTTTATTTTCATGTAGCTCAAATGAAAGGCTTTAAAACTGGTTATGTTTATTAACATAATTTATATGCATATTTCTACCAAGCTCTCATAGTTTAAAGTTGTAAATGTAAAAGTTGTAGGGAAAATGTGTAAAAAAAATAACTTAGCGGTACCCTCAGTGGCGCCGCCAGGATATTATGACTGGGGTGGCCAAGATTGGACACATATCTAGTGTGGGGTGGCCATGGCATAACCAGTTCTATATATGATTAAATTTTCATTCAATCTGTGACTCAGACCTGGGGTGGCCACATGACCACCACTGGGCAATGGGCATCTGTATTGTCGGCTTTCAGGAATGATGAGTGAGAATAAGAAGAGATGATGGATGCTGCTATAAGAACATAAGAAAATAAGGTAGCTACAAGAGGCCGCGAGACCTACACGAGGTAGTTCCTGTTACTTAACACCATTTACATCCACCTTTCATCCCCATTCATGAATTTATCTACCCTTCTTTTAAAGCTCTCTAATGACTCCACACTAACTACTTGTCTACTGTGTCCATTGCAATAATTTACCACCATATTTATAAACCAGTTTTTCCTTATTTCTTTATTAAATCTACGCTTTTCCAGCTAGAATCCGTTACTTCTTGTTCTATCTTGGTTACTAGCCGTAAGAACTTTTCCTACATTTCCTTTATTATATCCCTTTATCCACTTAAAAACTTTTATCAGATCGCCCCTTATAGTCCGTTTGCCTTATAGGTGTTCTGTACTAAACCTTGTTCTCATGAGAAGTGTACTGTTTTTTTATGGTTTCATACTCGAATGGATCTATAGAAAAGATTTAGCTCGGTTGCCGGAATGCCAACCTTGGGAAACTCTGATAATTGGCATAAATCTAAGATGGCCGCCGCGACGGAGGTGGAAAATAACATTTCAACCAATCAACCTTCAATCACGTGCGATACATTTTTCCGTATAATTTCGATGTGAGGAACCAATTTCTGAGGTCAGTTGCGTGGTTTGGAGTCAAATTCAGGGTCAAAGGTCAAGTTAAAGGTAATTTTCGGCCAAAACATTTATTAATATAATAATAATTGCATTATCAGAACGATGATGGTCAAGTGTTTATTCATTAACGGAGATCACTCCCATTCATCATCAGAGCCGAATACAAGATCAAGATGATCAGTTTCCTCGTCATTTTCCACATCTGCTTCTTCTTCCTCTTCCACTTCATCTTGGTCTACGTCTCCTGTCTTGAAGGGGTTCAAGCAAGCGTCACTAGAAACACAAGCACAGTACACAGTGCATGATATCTTTCCATGGTGACAGCTGCAATGTTCACTGCCGCATGCCTTCCCCGCCGCTCTACAGCTGCATCGCACTACATCCATGAGATCTTGAGGTCCTGGGGGCTGATCAGAGGTTGCTGGTACTGGGGTGCCATCTTTGATTTCTCATCCATACTTCGTGATGTCAAATTCAGGTGGAGCCTGCTGGTCAGCAGATTTGACAAGTATAGTCTGCAGATGAGTGCGCAAAATGTGCAGGAAGAAATTTTTGTCTGTTGGTGGTAGCGACATGATCTTGAGCAGCTTTCCAGCCTTCTTTGTGTACATATGGTAACTCGCCTCACTCATAGTGGTCCCCTATTGCTGACCATATATAGCACAGAAGAACGCCTGTCCTGCTTCCATGAGCTGTGCATGTGTGGCATCAAGCTCGCCCAAGTCTGAGTACAGGCCTGGGAAGTCGCCAGCTCTCAGGGTCTTCAGTGCCGACACTTTCCCCTTGCCTTACAGGTGAGAGGTGGTATCTGAACCAGTAATGTAGTGCATTCCCAGGATCTGCAGGCACTTGGGGCCGAGTTGGGAACAGGTGGCGTTGATGTCCCAAACGGATCCATCCCACCACTCCATTTGCACTGTGACCTGGATGTTTTCTCGGTACACCCAGTACACAAGCAGCACGAACATATCGGTGTCATCTGAGAGAATGCGGATGACTCACGTGTCGGACTCGGCAGCCATGAGGAGGTACGAGATCATTGTTATGTCCGCTTCGTCATAGGTAAAGACACCATCGCTGGGGCTCTCCACGGTGACTCCTTCGCCGAAGCTGTAGGTCCTAAGAATTTTCGACAGCTGCAACTTGTTGTGCTTATTCCTCATGATGGCGTCTTAACTGGACAGCGGTGTGTTGATGGTCAGGTTGTAATTGATGGAACCAAGGCCAGCACGTCCTATACGCTCATGGTCCTTCGCAGAAACGTTGTGATACTTG
The DNA here is from genome assembly GCA_016584305.1 of Chionoecetes opilio. Classification (NCBI taxonomy): domain Eukaryota; kingdom Metazoa; phylum Arthropoda; class Malacostraca; order Decapoda; family Majidae; genus Chionoecetes; species Chionoecetes opilio. Next base: position 215,907 of record JACEEZ010019901.1, on the reverse strand, counting down.
TCGAAGACTAAGACCTTCTTGCCAGAGAGAGAGGACAATCTCGTCTTGATGGACTTAACTATGACCGACGCATCTCCTTTCGACGGCCACACGATGTGGTAGAGGAGTTGGCTCGCATCAATAATGGTGACATCACGCTGCGGTGGTCGTCGTGTCTGTACGCAGAGTTTGTGAGCCATCGGTGCTTTGCTACCTTTCCTCAAGCAGCCATACTCGTCGATGCGCGATGGGGGTATTGGGCACAGCTCATATTGGAAGATGGGTTCATTTGTCACTGCTGTCCTACTATCAGCAGTCTGAAGAAGATAGTCTCCAGGTTGAAGATCGTCTTGTCCCCCATTTTCACACCTTTCTTTATGTGTTCCATGGTCTTGATGGTACTAGAGACGGTTGCATGGAATTCGGAGGGGAGGGATGCCCGGAACTGTGCAGCCATTCTCTCGCCTATGTCCACTGATTCGGCAACATTCACCTCGGCTTCAGGGGAAATTAATCTACTATTTGCGATGTTGTAGAGGTGTGTCGACTGATTTTCCAATGGGTGAGACATTTTGGACAGTTCAAGCAAGATTCGACGTCTGTCATCTCCATCCAGCTCCCTCCTCTTCTTCCCCTCCTCCTTGTGACGTGGTCCTCTGTTTGTAGTACTTGATCCAGCTGGGGCATTGCTACCCTTGATCAGGATAGTGTGCGCCATGGTGTCTGAGAGGTAGGCGATGACGGGAAAAGAATCGATCCATTCCGCGACCATCTCTTGAGAAAGGGTTATACCCTTGAGACCACCTTTGCCGATTCGAATGGCAGTGTGTTCACCAAACTGGTCAGAGCTCACGCCATTCCAGCTACCCTCCTGGTGACAGCACACGAAGGCACCTGGCATGAGCTCCGTTTTGGCCACGGGTGGCAGCAGGTGGCGCATCTCGATAACATGATGGGTGATGTAGCGGGCGTAGTGGTGGTGGCCAGCAACGAAGAAGTAGGGGAGCATAAGCTCGAGCGTGAGCTGCTGCAGCAAAAAATATCCCTCCCTCTCCACCAGCAGGCTCCACCTGAGCTTGACATCACAAAGGATGGGTTGGAAATCAAAGATGGCACCCCAGTACCAGCAACCTCTGATCAGCCCCCAGGTCCCCAAGATCTCATGGATGTAGTGCGGTGCAGCTGTAAGGCGGCGGGGAAGGCATGCGGCAGTGAACGTTGCAGCTGTCACCATGGAAAGATATCATGCACTGTGTACTGCGCTTGTGTTTCTAGTGACGCTTGCTTGAACCCCTTCAAGACAGGAGACGTAGACCAAGATGAAGTGGAAGAGGAAGGAGTAGCAGATGTGGAAAATGACGAGGAAACTGATATTCTTGATCTTGCATTCGGCTCTGATGATGAATGGGAGTGATCGCCGTTAATGAATAAACACTTGACCACCCACGTTCTGAAAATGCAATTATTATTATATTAATACATTTTTTGGCCAAAAATGACCTTTAACTTGACCTTTGACCCTGAATTTGACCCCAAACTACGCAACTGACCTCATAAATCGGTTCCTCACATCGAAATTATACGGAAAAATGTATCGCACGTGATTGAAGGTTGATTGGTTGAAAAGATATTTTCCACTTCCGTCCGCGGCGGCCATCTTAAATTTATGTCAATTATCGGAGTTCCCCAAGGTTGGCACTCCGGCAACCGAGTTAAATCTTTTCTATAGACCCATTCGTCATCCTTCTCTGCACTGATTCTAACAAGGTTATATCCATCCTGTAATATGAGAAAAAAACTTTACCGCAAAGTCTAGGTGAGGTCTGACTAGAGCCAAAGAAGGTTTTAGAATAACCTCAGCACTTCTACTTTTAGCACTTCTGGTAATGAATCTTAACACCCTATTACCTCTATTTCTAGCCTCAATACATTGTTTCTTAGGTCGGAGGTCGGAGCTCACCCGCATTCCCAGATCTTTCTCACCTTCTGATCTTTTCAGCGATACATTGCGTATGGTGTATCTATTAACAGTTTTTTTTTTTACCAATATTCATAACGCTGCACTTAGCAATATTAAATTATATCTGCCATCTGACTACCCACTCATCTAATGTATCTAAGTCTCCCTGCAATATGTTTACATCAGACTGTGATATAATAATCCTACCTACCTTAGCATCATCAGCAAACTTGTTGATATCACTGCTAATCCCACTATCCAAATCGTTGATGTAAATAAAAAATAGTAATGGACCCAAAACAGACCCTTGTGGAACCTCACTTCTCACCTGCCCCCAATCATATTTAGAACCATTAATTGTAACCTTTTGTTGCCTATCACTTAGCCAAGCTCTGATCCAACGAAGAACCTTCCCATCTATTCCATGAGCCATAACTTTATTTAAGAATCTCTCGTGTAGTACCTTATCGGATGCCTTACGAAAGTCCAGGTATATTATATCATAATCCTTATCATTATCTGCTATTTCATAAACTTTCCTATGAAAACTCAATAAATTAGTGAGACATGACCTACCCTTGGTGAATCCATGTTGTGAATCATTGACCAAACTATGTTTTTCTAAATGCTCTCTAATTTTTTTTGCAATAACAGATTCCAATAAATTACCTACCACTGACGTTAGACTAATGGGTCGATAATTTGACATTAGTCTTCTATCACCTTTCTTAAATATGGGGACTACATTTCCTTTCCTTCACATTAATGGCACTTCGTCTATATCAACCGATTTCCTAAAAATGTGCACTAACGACTCACTAACAACCTCTTTACATTCCTTAAATACTTTGGGATAAACTTCATCTGGTCCTGGTGACTTAAAATCCTTCATTCTATCTATACTCTCTTCTACCATTTCCCTAGATATCAAAATATCTTTGAGTTTCTCATCATCGCTTCCTTTAAACATCTGTTCACTATCAGGTCTCGTCTGTATATCCTCCTGAGTAAAAACACTTAAGAAATAATCGTTTTAATTTTTACACATATCCTCATCCATACTTACAATCTCACCCTGCCCTATCCTTAACGGCACCCACTAAATCCCTAGTCTGTGTCCTATAGACCTGAAACAATTCTTTTGGATCGGTCTTCGCCTGGCCAGCGACCATAATCTCATAATTGTGCTTTGCTACTCCTGTTAATCTCTTCACTGTCCTCGCCATCACGTTATACTGTTCTCTGCTCACCTATCCAGCCTTGAACCTTAAGTACATGTTTCTTTTTACTCCAATAATGTGTTTTAAATTCGCAATCATCCATTTGGGGTCGTTATTCCTTGATCTTATCGCCCTACAAGGAATATTTTTTTTTACTATTCTGCAATTAAATTGCTTACAAATAATGTATAATCCTCATCAGCTCTGACCTCACTGACACCTGTCCCCGCACTGACCTCCGACAACTTCTTCCCCTCCATCCTACACCCCCAGTTAAACCCCTCCAGCTGTCTTCTTAATCCTGCATAATTAGCCTTTCTAAAGTCAGGTACTCTATGCTTATCAACACTTTTATTTCCTATTTTCCATTTTAAGCAAAACTTGATTTCATAATGATCGCTGTTTCCTAACTGACCTCCAACCTGCGCCTCTGTAACTAAATCTTCCTTGTTTGTTAGTAATAAATCTAGAATAGTATCTCCTCTAATAGGTTCCTTGATTGCTTGCCTTAGAAAGCTGTTCTGAACTATATTTAGCAATTCCTCTGCTTCATTGTCTCCTACAATTAAATAGCAGTCTATATTCCTAAGATTAAAATCTCCTAAGACGCATAATCGATTATATCTGCAAGCCTTGCTTATTTCTTGCCATATAGGAGCTGAATCCTCTTTACATAAGTTTGGAGGCCTATACACTACACTCAAAACCATTTAATCAGTTCCCTTTACCCATATAGACTCTATGCTATCATCTATTTTTATAACATTATTAAAACAACACTGCAATGTATCTTTTGCATAAAGCGCAACTCCACCACCTCGCCTGCCTAACCTGTCCTTGTGAAATAACCTATACCCAGCTATCTCAACTTCCGGATCAAAAACCTTTCCTGACATATCAAACCATGTTTCAGTTAATGATATTATATCAAAATCCTCTACACTAGTTATTCCTCTCAGTCTATTTTGTTTAAGATACTCTTAAAGTCTGTATATTAAACCTTTAAAATACTCCTCTTCTTCTTGTACATTTTCCCTATATCTTTAATTAAACCCCTCCTCTCTCTCTTCTTACGAAACACTTTAGTTCCCTGCCTTCTAAAACTATTCTTAGTGTCACTGGTTTCCTTTACTCCGACCCCAGTGTCTAATCGCTGGCTCTCTATCTTAAAAAAAACCTGCAAGGTACCTACTTCCCTTTCAAGAGATTCAGACAAGATCTGAATCCCTTTCCTCGAAAGGTGCACCCCATCCCCGTGGTAGAGGTTGTTATGCCTGAAAAAGAAATCCCAGTTATCGACAAAGGCCCAACCATTGGCTTTGCAATGAAATGTCAGCCGGCAATTCAGAGCAATAGCCCTGGAGTACCACAAATCGTCAACAAAGCGTTTTGGAAGGATACCACACACCATAGAGACCCCACCCCTATCCCTAACCTTACCTACAACCTCATTGAACTGTTGTAGCAGTTCCTCACTCCTTAAACACTCAACGTCGTTCCCTCCCGCGCTCAGGCAGACGATGGACTTGTTCCCTTGGTCGGCCATGCACTCATCTAACATATCACTAACATAACCTATCCCCTTCCCTGGGAAACACACCGACTTCATACGCATCCCGTCTCTGTCACAAAACCTGCTTTCTAGGTAACTAATCTGACTGTCCCTAACAACCAATATTTTACCTTCGGGTAGGGATGTATCGTCTACCTTGTTATCCTTTACCTCCTCTTCTTCCACTTGTAGTCCCGAGAGTACCTGAAATGAATTCATGCACATTACATGGTCATTGTTTACCTTTCTCTGCTTCGGACGCGCCCCTCCATGATGAACCACCTTCTATTCCCCATTCCTTGCTTACTTACTAGGCACGCCACCCTCAGTACGTATTTACACCAGGCACGCCACCCACTGGTACCCCTCCAGGTACATCTCTCGCATGTGCCCCTCCACCCACTCCATTTGGACCGACACCCCCACACCTAAGAGATCGGATCTCCGACTCCTGTTTCTTCACAACACCTTTTAACTCGTTTACTTCGCTTAGATAACATATTTTCAGGTCTTCCATCGCCTCAAGAATAGCCTTAAGGGCTCCACCACAACCTCCTTTACACTCTGCCTCCACCATTCTCTCACTCTCATGTGGTGCCCAACAGGGCACCACGCCCACTCCGCTCTCCTCCACTACGACACAAACCACTGTCCACCACAGCAGTATTACACAGCGCCCCCTCACTCTCCGCCTCCACTACCCTTCCACTATCAGCAACCAAAACACCCTCCATCGACATAGCCATTCTAATCCCGAGAGCTCTACCAACACAACGTCACTCTTACTGAAAAACCTCAGGTCGACTGCTATCTCTCTTCCTCCTCCTCTTGACCAACTTTACTCTCAACCGGCAAGACAAACAGACATTCACTTAGAAAAATCACAAGATAAACGGCGACGGTAACGGCGAGAGAGAGAGAGAGAGAGAGAAAGAGAGAGAGAGAGAGAGAGAGAGAGAGAGAGAGAGAGAGAGAGAGAGAGAGAGAGAAGAGAGAGAGAGAGAGAGAGAGAGAGAGAGAAGAGAGAGAGAGAGAGAAGAGAGAGAGAGAGAGAGAGAGAGAGAGAGAGAGAGAGAGAGAGAGAGAGAGAAGAGAGAGAGAGAGAGAGAGAGTGTACGTAGTAAGATCTTCCTTATTTCTTATACAATTAAATTCTCCCTCCTGCTTACATAATATACAACAAATCTTAACAGATTTCCACATTCCCTCTTTCCTTCTTTCTTTTCTTCCTTCCTTCCTTCCTTCCTTCCTTCCTTCCAAATTTTCTTCCTTCTCTCTTTCCTTTTTAATTCCTTCCAAGTTTCCTTCCTTCCTTCCCTCCTCCCTTTCTTTCTTATTCTTTATTTACTCATTTTCTCATTTCGTTTCTTCCTTCCCTCCATCCTTACTTCCTTCCTTTTTTCCTTCCTTCCTAATGTCCTTCTTTCCTTACTTCCATTTTTTTTCTCTATCCTTCAATTTCTCCTCTCACTTCCTTCACCATCCATCACTTTTTTTCAGCTTTCCTCTCTTTTTTCACCCTCCTCTTTCTCCTATACATCCATTCTTCCTCCCCCCCCTCCCCCCCCTCCCCCACACCCACCCACCCACCACCCACCCACCCACCCACCCACCACCACCCACCCACCCACCCACCCACCCACCCACCCACCCACCCACCCACCCACCCACCACCCACACACACACACACACACACACACACACACACACACACACACACACACACACACACACACACACACACACACACACACACACACACACACACACACACCACACACACACACACACACACACACACACACACACACACACACACACACACACACACACACACACACACACACACACACACACACACACACACACACACACACACCACACACACACACACACACACACACACACACACACACACACACACACACACACACACACACACACACACACAATGGACTGTCAACAAATTACACTTATCCGAAACAATACGAGGAGGGAAATGACTCCGATCACCAGCTGTCTTTCCTTCATTTATCCTTTATAGATCTGACGTTTTTCTTTTTCTTTCATTATCTTTCATCCTCTTCTTCTATCTCCTCCTTCTCTAATTTCATCGCTCATTATGTTCCATCTCGCTTTTCCCCTGTTCGCCGAAACGTTAGGAGTCAAATCACGTTTTTCCTAAGTGATGGTTGTACTGACAGGGATTGGGTGCAGGGGGTGAAGGACATTAGCAGGGGTAAAGGATGGGAAGGCAGGCACTGATAAGGGTGAATAAGGGTGAGGCAGACACTGATAGGGGTGAAATAGGGTTTGAGAGCGTGTAGGAAGATAGGGAAATAGGATACATCAGCGTATTAAAGGAGGAACGGAAGGAGTGAGAAGGAATTTTCATGTAAATACGAAAAGAGAATTATTAGATTAGAGAGTATATTAGATTAGTGATAAGAGAAGCATATAAAAAAGGGTATAGAAAAAGGGTGCGAATGGAGATACGTAGATATAATTGAGAGGAAAGAGAGTGAGAGAAAGGAATGTGAGAGGAAGGATGAGACAAAGAGAGGGATGAAAGGAGAATTAGAAAGGAAATTAGAAAGAAAAGGATGGAAGGAAATTATGAAAAGAGTAAGGATACGAAATGAGAGGCATTAAGAGAGAGAGAGAGAGAGAGAGAGAGAGAGGAGAGAGAGAGAGAGAGAGAGAGAGAGAGAGAGAGAGAGAGAGAAGAGAGAGAGAGAGAGAGAGAGAGAGAGAGAGAGAGAGAGAGAGAGAGAGAGAGAGAGAGAGAGATGAGAGAGAGAGAGAGAGAGAGAGAGAGAGAGAGAGAGAGAGGAGAGAGAGAGAGAGAGAGAGAGAGAGAGAGAGAGAGAGACTACACCCTCCTCCTCCTTCTCTAATCATATCCCATGGTCAAAGCCTCTCTTATAAGATCTATTTTTTCTTATCCTCCCTCTTCTTTCTTCCAATTTTCTGTTCCATTGATTTACGGGGCATTTTCACAGTAACCTAGGCCATCAGTAATAATTGAAATAAGGCAATGAACTCTATCTTATAATGGGTGTAGCTGATTGTGTTTTTCAGTTAATTGAAGAGCACTTCATTGACAAACATCATCCAAAATTTCAAGGATCTATGTCAATAACTTTTTTTTCAGCGCCCAAAAGTGTTCGAATGCTGGACGGAACTTGGTGTCTCATTTAATTAATTTAATTATTGGAATTGCCATTATTACTGCTTGTATATATGTAAAATGTATTATTTACCACAATTAAAATAGGTTAATATGTTATAAGATATAGGCGTTAAATGTAATAAGTATGTATAATTTATATATTCTGCGCCGACATCGTTTATGTTACACTAATTTTTCCGTCCACAATGTCCACTCCGTCACATCGGTCTATATCTTATGCCAGAATATATGAAAGTCTATTGTTTTTCATTGATATACAAGACACTATAAGGGACTATATATAGTCCCTTATAGTGTCTTATATATCAATGAAAAACAATAGACTTTCATATATTCTGGCATAAGATATAGACCTATGTGTCGGAGTGGACATTGTGGACGGAAAAATTAGTGTAACAAACGATATCGGTGCTCAATATATAAATTATACATACTTATTACATTTAACGCGTATATTTTATAACATATTAACCTATTTTAATTGTGGTAAATATATACAAAAATGTGAGGTGTTCAGTTTTCAAGTTGTTGA